>PDHP01000242.1:0-48289 GCA_003339455.1 Ophiocordyceps camponoti-leonardi (nom. inval.) | reverse complement strand
ATAATAATAATAATAATAATAATAATAATAATAATAATAATAATAATAATAATAATAATAATAATAATAATAATAATAATAATAATAATAATAATAATAATAATAATAATAATAAAGAGAAGAAAAAAAACTATTTCGGAGAATTTTTTATACGGGGTTATAAACCTTATAAGGTTATATAGGGCTAGAGCCTTTAGCTATTTACCCCGCCTTATTATACCTTATTTAGTATACTTAAAAAAAATTTTCTTTTTTTCTCTTTTTCTCTTTATTCGATTTATTTTTTTTCTCGGTTTTTTCTATTTATTTTTCGCCTATATTTTTCAATCTTATTTTTTGTTTTTCTTTTCTTTATTTTTCGTTCTTATAAATATATAACCCTTTGTATAAAAATAAATAATACTAGGGGTATAAAATCCGATTATATTTTCGATCTAATTTTAATACGATTTCTATATAACTTTAAAATAAATTTAATATATTTTTAACCTAAGTTCTTAGAGTATATAATATAATTAAAGATTATACTCGTAAATATACGATACTATAAAATAATATACGCTAGGAAGAACCTATTTAAGGTAAATCCGGATTAATCTTTTATTTAACTAAACCTCTAAATCTAAATAAGAAAGTAATTAGGGATATAATAATAGTCTATACTATTTTTTTATCTAAACTATAAAAAAAATTACTATTATTTAAATACTTATATAATAACTTAAATAGATTAGTAGAAGTCTTAAATAAGAGGCGTAATATTGTATAGTACTATATAATTATATACTTAGTATTAGTATAACTCTAGTTTAATATTAGTATAAATCTTTTACGATTCTAATATAAAGTCGGATTAATATTAACTTAATTTTAAGGGATAAAAATAGGGGAATCTTATATATAAATATTAGGTCTTATTTATATATTAGATAAAAAAAGATAAGTATTAAAAACTAGAGTTAAATTATACCCTATAAGAATATACTACTAGGAAGGGTACTTTATTCCTCCGTTATCTATCGATTTATTACTATTATAATATACGTATATACGGGAGTACTAGGTATAGCTATACGTAATCGTTAGGGCGTATCGATCTACTAAATTCGGTAGGGCTATAAAGATACCTAACTAATAGTTTATCTAATCCCTATTTAATATAATTATAAAGTCCTAGTCTTCTTAAAGAATATTCTTATTATAAATAGTACTTTATCCCCCCCTCTTACCCTTATTACTAAGACGAATAAGGTAATTAGTATACTAATAGTTATAATAGCCTAATACCTTCTAAATAATAATATTATCCTTACTTTTAATACTAAAAAAAGAGTCTTATAGACTAGGATAATTAGATTTAATACGCTTTTATAACTAAGGCTATATAAGTTTATTAAACCTTTATTATAATTACTAAAGGAGTTCGAATAAAGTCCGCCCTTTAAAATTATAATACCCTTTTTATTACTCTTTATTCCGCTAATCGTATTAATACTACTCGCTCTAGAATTATAAAGCCCTATAAGGGTTTATAAGGAATTACTCCTTAAGTAAACCTTATCCTTAGGATTAATAGTATTATTAATATAAATCGACTTTATATAAATAGCTTAATTATCGACTTAAAAATTATTTATTATAAATACTATAATAAGTTAGTCCGCTTTAAGTAATACTATAATTACTTTTAGTATAATTTATTTTTAAATACTATTAAGAAGATCCTTATTATAGTTATTATAAAGCCGCCCTATATAATAATAAGGAAGGGTTTTACCCTACTAATAAAAGGGAATATCCTTAATACTACCTTCTTTATAATAATACTTATACTATTTAAGTATATAAGTACTTAGTCTCCTACTAATAATAGGAAAGCGCTAAGGCTAATTACCTACTATACCCTTAGCGATTTTAAAAGCTATATACGATTTAATTATCCCCCCTTTATTATTTAACCCCTTTTATTAGTACTAATAGTTTTATATAAGTTTTACTATATAAATAACCAAAAACCTTAACTATACCCTAAACCTTAACCTAGCTAGCTTTTAATTACTAAACCTAATTACTATTATCTTCTTTTAGGACTCGGCCCTGAGTCTAGTATTATAAGGAGGTTTTTTAATATAGGGTACTTTAATAGTTTAGGGTAGTTCTACTCCTTATAGGACCTCCGCTACTCGTATTACCTCCTTTACTCGGGGAGTTACTACCCCCCGTAGGAGTTCTAGTATAAGGGGTACTAAGGGAGGATAAAATAATTATAATAATAGGGAAGGTTTATTTTTTATCTTTTTTTATACCTAATTTACCTTTTTTATATAATTATTATTTTCTATACTTTTAATTTAATTCTTAGAAAGATTATAACTCTTATTTAAAATATTTAGTATATAAACTATTTTACCTATTTTACCCTTTTTTCCTTTTATTAATTATAATATTATTATACTCTAGGATTTCTAGCTTAACCCGTATAAATACCTACTACTTCTTAGCCTTATTCTTTACCGTTTTATTTAAGGCTTAGGTTAAGCATTTATTTATATTTATAAATAGTATAATATTCGGTTTTAGGATTTAATTCTTATAAAAAATATAATTAGGATATTCTTTTATAATAGCCCCTATATTCTCTCCTTATACTCTTTACTCCTTAGGATTTTTACTAGCCTTATTTCTCTTTTATCTTAATTACTCCTTAATTATTCCCTAATTATTATCCTTAAGGATTTTAATTCTTATTACCCCTTATAGGATTTCTATAACTATACTTTACCTTATATTTATACCCTTTTTAATACTATATTTATACTTAGCCTTAAGCTTTTTATACCCTTCTATAAGGTTACCTACGAGGTTTATAACCGCTAAACTAATATAATCGACCTTGTTTAAACTACTCCTTTTAGCCTCCTTAGCTTCCTAGGACACGATTTAGCCCTTTATAACTCCGATTATATACCTTAGGCTATTTTCTTTTATACTACCCTTCTTTTAGAGTCTAAGCCTACTTATTATTAAAAGTCTTTTAACCCTAATATCCTTCTTATGGAAGCTAAGAACCGCCTCCTCCTTTTTTATATTTGCTCCTCTTTACCTAAAAAAATCGACTTTTTTATAGCCTAGTTTTATAATAAATTAAAAACTATAATAATTATTATAATCCTATACCGCCCTTACTCGTTTAAACCCTAAATAATCCCCTAGTAAACTCCTAAGGTAATTAATATAATTAAGTTTATTAAAAGGAATTATTATTATTAGCGTATAAACCTAATAGACTCTAATTTAAAAAACTATTAAGAGGTAATATTTACCCTTAAAAAATCTATTTATACTATTAAGAAGAATATATAAAGGGGTTTTCTTATATTAGTTTTTTCTAATCCTTATAGAATATAGTTTATAACCTAGTAAACCTACTTATATAACTAGGCCCCTCCTAAGCTAGCCTATATACCTCCTTTTATAGCCTTCTTTAATAACCTATTTACTTCGGATTTTACTAGGAAAATCTAACTTTTAAATAATAAGTTCTTCCCTCGCCCCCTAATTACCCCTCCGCCTATTAAGCTTAATAACCTATTCCTTATATTTAATATTTCTTTAATTATTATAGACTCTAATATTTATAAAGTACTTTTTAGTAATTTTTTATAGAAGTCTATAAGCCCTAATAGTATTCTAGTCGGCTTTTTTAAGGTCTATAGCCCCCCCTTATTATTATCCTTACTAGGCTTTTATAAGACTATATTTTCTAGGCTTATTTCCCCTCCGTATATAAAATCTCTAATATTACTATCCTTTATAAGTAGGGTAAATTACCTAAGGTCTACTAAACCCTAAGGGGTTATTAACTAATCTCCCTCCTAAATACGGTTAGAAAAGTCCTTAAATTAATCCTTATAAAGTATATTTTTATAATTATAGAATTATAGGGTATCCTACTATTTAGTTAAATAAATAACCGCCCTAAGTCGTTTATAAATAGTATACTATTTCTCCTTATTAAAACTATTCGAATAACCTAAAGCCTTTAGAACTTAGTTTCCCTACTTATACTTAATATAATAGGGGCTTTTAACTATATTTTATACTATAAGCTTATATAAATACTTAACTATTTTAGTTTTCCTCCTTAGATTTTAGGATTTCTTCGCTCCTATTTTATAGACTAATTATTCTATATACGTATTAATAATATCCTCTTAAACCCTATTTTTATTCTAAAAGGAGTACTTTAGGGGTCCCCTATATTACTTATTCTTTTTATTCTTTATATCTCCTCTTTATACTAATACCTCGAGAAGATTACTAGGATTATTCTTATAGGCTTTATAAATAATACGAATATTATTAATACCGGCTATACCCTAGCCTAAGTCTAAACTTAGCTTACCTAGGCCTAGGGGGTTTATTAAGACTAGGTAATAAAGTATAAAATATCTTTTTAGCCTTTTAAGAATAAACTCCTTTATTTTATAAGGGCTTACTAAATAAATACCTTATTATTAATTCTTAATAGGGTAATAATCGCCCTTACTTAAGAGGCCCGTATACCTAGTATATAAATCTATTATAAGCTCTAGTAAAAGGCCTACTTTTTACGTTTTTAATAGAAGTTTTAAAAATAATAGTTTATACTTATTAGCCTTATTATTTTAACCTAAGGCTTTACCCTCCTTTATACTAGGGAGGTTTATACTAAGGTTATCCGTATTACTATTACTTATAACTCCTTTTATTTTATCCCCCTTACCCCGCCTAAACGAAACCCCTTTAGCTAAATAATTAAGGACCTAGTTAAGGTTTAAGCCTATTACCTCTATATTATTATTAAAGCCTACCGTATAATACCCGGCTATTATATAGAGATTAAAGTACAGTTACTAAATACAAGAAACGACTAACTCTAAAAATTTTCCCTACTAAAAGTAGTACTTTTTACTTATACAAGCTATAAGAATTCTAAAATAGGAATATTTAATACATAAAAAATACTATTAAGTACTTTTAAAGCTTTTATCCTATTATATACAAATTCTAATTAAGTTTATAGTATATTTATATAAAATAAAATTATTTTTAGAAAATAGGTATTTTTATTTTATTTTAAAGCCCTATTAAGAAAAAGAATTTTTAAAAGACTAAATAAATATTAATAAAGTTATTATTATATTTTTATTATTATATTATAGTATATATATAGAATAAGACTTTATTTTTTTTAAGAAAATTTCTTATTTTATTATAACGTTTTTTAAAAAAGTCGATATTTCTTCTTTTTTAAAATAAAAATCGTTTTTAAAAATATTTTTATATTATCTTATATAATTAGTATTAAATAAATATAAAAATCTTTTTAAAGATTTAAGAGGCTAAGCTATAAGCTATATAGTTTATAGGTTTCTAAGTACTAAATTACGCTTTAAATAAAAGATAGAAAACTAATTCTTATTTTTTCTATAGAAAAAAAAGTTAGTCGTTTCTTTTACCACCCTACTATATATATTCCCCCCTTTAATATTTACCTTACTTATTATTCTATATATACTTATTAACTCTTTAAATCCCGAGGGTTTATTATTATTATTTACTTAATTATTAGTCGGGTTAATTAATTAATTTGAATTTACTCTAGGGACCTAAGAGGTATCTAAGGAAGCTATCGTTTAGGTAGAGGGGAAAAACCAGAGGACCTAGAATAAAACCCTTCTCTTTTAGAGTATAGTCGGCTAAGGCTTAGCTAGGAATTAATCGTATTAGGGACTAGTTATAATTATAGTATAAGAGTATTTTAGCTTATAATATTAATTACGTATAATCGTTTTATATATATAGTAAAGGAATCGGGAGATTATTAGCTAGAATCTCGTACTTTATTTTAGTATTATCGTATACCTTTATAAACGCCTTAGGCCTAAGACCCCTAGGGTAGCCTATTATAAAAGGGGTTTACCTACCCTTCCCGTATATTAGCCGACTAATTATAACTTATTCTATATTATATACCTATTATATTATACTCGTACTAGTATTAAATTAATAACTCGCGAAATCTATATTAAACTTCCCCTAAGGTTAACCCGAATTCCCTTAGAAAAATATAAATAAGGGTACTTAATCCTTATCGTACTAGACTTACTAAGACCCCTATAGCGCCTCCTATTAACCCGTGCTATTTATAAGCGCTATAGGGATAGTACTAGTCGCGGGAAGAGTAAAAACTTAGCCTACTATACCCTCCGCCGGATTCGAACTAATAATACCGCTTAAAACGGGGTACTATAACTCCTAGGTATTATTAGTCGGGTTACTTATCGACTCTACTCTTATTATAACTACTCCCCTACTACCCTTTATATTACCCTAAGGGAGTTTTAATAGGCTCTTACTTTTTAAATAGGCTTTAAGAACGCTAGATCTTAGTTTTATAAACTTTTAAACCTCCGTTTCTAGGATAAATAATAGGTTTACTAAGTATTTCGAGAATAATATTTTATATAATATAATTAATCCTATAATTATATTATAAACTCCCCCCTTAGCTTTATCCGAATACTCTCCTTATAAAGTATATATTTTTCCTAAAGTTCTTTAATAGCCTTTTTACTTAACTTTATCTTAGTAAGATTAGTCTTAACAGATTCCTTTTTACCTACTATATTCCTATTATACTATTTCCTTTATACCTATATAGATTAAGTAAAAATAAAATAACTAAGTATATTTTTCTTTATTATTATTTTACTATTTTATAATACGCTCTCCTTTTATATACCCTAATTACCCCCCCTAAGGATTATACGGACCTTATTTAAGTACTCTAGTATAAGTCCTATATTAGCCTCCTTATTAAATAATTCTTCTCCTTATAATTTTTATATTAATTTAACCTTCTCTTAAAATTATATAAGTAGTAAGTTTTAGAACCTTTTTAAGATTACTTTTACCTTTTTTATTATTATCGAATACTCTTTACCTATTTAACCCTTAACCCCTTTTTTATTATTTTAGCCTTTATATAACCCTCTATATTAACCTTTTTAAGGGGTAATTATATCCCCGTTTTAGTATTCCTACCCCGGGTATCCTAGCCTTAGTCTTCTCCGCTATTTTCTACTTTTCTACTAGCCTTCTAGCCTTTTCCTAACCCTTTTCTAAGGGTATTATAGGCGGAGTTCTACCGCCCCCCTTTATTATTACTATTTTATTCTTTATCCTACCTTTCCCTACTATTATTTCCCTCTCCCCCTCCCCTATACTATTTCCCCTACTATCCCCCTTATCTTTCTCCCCTAAGGTAATAATAATAAAGGAAAAAGGAAAAAAGGGAGGAGGAAGGAATAGTTAAGGTTTTTATACCTCCTTTTCTACCGCGCCTTATTACTTTTATAGTAGTTTTCTAGACTAGGTTTTCTTTTTTCTACTCCCTCCTTTTTCTTTTTCCCTCCCTACCCCCCTGTCTCCCTCTCTTTTCTTATATAATCTATAAGACTACCTAAGTAATTAGCTTATCCTATTATATATTTATTTACCCCTACCCTATAGCCCCCCTTAGGGGCCTAGGGCCCTATTTTTACTCTACTATTAGGGGGTTTTACCCTACCCGGGGATTTTTCCTACTTAGTATAATAACGAGGTTCTAAAAGCCCTTTTAGGCCCCTAGAGTAGATTTTAATAAATAAATACATAAATAGGATTTATAAAGGTATATAATATTACCCCCCGGCTAAGGCCTTAATATATATATTAAGGTTAATACTATTATATACGTATAGCTTTTCCTATAGATTATATAATATTATTATTATCCTTATTATTATAGTTTTTATTAATAAGAGTAGTTTTATTTATTATTATAAATTAATAAGTAGTTTAAATATTTTTAACTACTAGCTATAATACGTTTTAGTACTATTAGTATATATTAGAAATTCCTTATTAAATACTATATTTTTTTAAGATTTATAGTAATTAGAAAAAGCTTTATATATAAGGAGAGGGAATAAAAATAAAGAGTATAGGGATAAATACTTTATATAAGGTTAGGGTAAGCTCTATATAATTATTATTTTTAACTCTTTATCTATAGTACTACTAATCTAACTACTTATATATAAATACTTCTTCTAATCTAAAATATAGAAAAAGAAGAGAAGAGCTTCCTAATAATTCTGCTCTAATCTGTTATCTTTTTATAGGGTTATACGGGATAACCGAAGGACTCTATAAAAGCTATAAAATAATTATAAATCGTTTAATAAAATAGTTATTAAAAGGTAAAGACTATATTATACCTTAATTAGAATAAGTATTAATTATAATTTAACTTTTCTTTAATATTAGTTAAAATTATACTTAAATTTAACTTTAAACTATTATAAAATTAGTTTTAAACTTTTAATAATAAGGATAATAGTAAGGATAATAATAATAATAGTATAAAAAAGAAGAAAAATAATTTTAAAGAATTCTTTATATAGGGTTATAAACTAGTATAGGGTTATATAAAGCTAGGGCTTTTAGCTATTTACCCCGCTTTATTATATTCTACTAAGTATACTTATAAAATTTTATTTCCTTTTTAACTTAATTTAGTTTCTTTTTTTGAATTTCTTTATTTATTTTTTATTTATATTTTCGACCTTATTTTTTATTTTTCTCGTCTTTATCTTTTATTCTTATAAATATATAAACCTTTGTATAAAATAAATAGTACTAGGGGTAGTAAAATCTATATATATTTTTAACCTAATTTTAATATAATTTTAATACGCTTTAAAATAATTTTACCGCGTTTTAAATTAAGTTCCTAGGATATATAATATAATAAAATAATATATTTTAAAAATATATAATACTATTAAGTATTATATCTCTAGAATATATATTATAATAAAGTAATATACTCTTAGGAGAATTTATTTAAATTAAATCCCGATTTGTCTTTTATTTAACTAAACCTCTAGGCTTAGATAAAAAAGTATTAAGAAAATATAATAATAACCCTTATTACCTTTTTTTTTAATTATAAAAAGAAAAGTTATTAGTATTAAAATACTCGTATAATAATTTAGATAAATTAGTAGAATTTTAAATAAAAGGTATAATATAATATAATTATATATTTAGTATTAATTTTACTCGAGAGTAATATTAGTATAAATTTTTTATAATTCTAATATAAAATCAGATTAATATTAACTTAATTTCAAGAAATAGGAATAGGAGAATCTTAGCCCCCCTAGTATAGTAGTTAAGTACCTAGGAGTTATAGTACCCCGTTTTAAGCGGTATTATCGGTTTAAATCCGGCGGAGGGTATAGTAAGCTAAGTTTTTACTCTTCCTACGACTAGCGCTATCCCTATAACGCTTATAAATAGTACAGGTTAATAGAAGGCGCTATAGGGGTCTTAGTAAGTCTAGTACGATAAGGATTAAATACCCTTATTTATATTTTTTTAAGGGAATTCGGGTTAACCTCGGGGGAAGTTTAATATAGATTCTTAACGAGTTATTAATTTAATACTAATATAAGTATAATATAATAGGTATATAATATAGAATAAGTTATAATTAATCGGCTAATATACGGGAAGGGTAGGTAAGCCCCTTCTATAATAGGCTACCCTAGGGGTCTTAGGCCTAAGGCGTTTATAAAGGTATATAATAATACTAAAATAAGGTATAAGATTCTAGCTAATAATCTCCTAATTCTTTCGCTATATATATAAAACGACTATACGTAATTAATATTATAAGCTAATTACTCCTATACTATAATTATAATTAGTCCTTAATACGACCGATTCCTAGTTAAGCCTTAGCCGACTATACTCTAGAAGAGAAGGGTTTTACTCTAGGTCCTCCGGTTTTTCCCCTCTACCTAAATAATAGCTTCTTTAAATACCTCTTAGGTCCCTAGAGTAAATTCAAATTAATTAATTAATAGGAGAATCTTATATATAAATATTAGGTTTTTTTTATATATTAAATAGAGAAGATAAGTATTTAAGACTAGAGTTAAAGTATACTCTATAAGAATATACTACTAGGAAGGGTATTTTATTCTTTTATTTTCTATTAATTTATTATTATTTTATTATATATAAAGATAGTAATACTAGTTTTAACTATATAGGTTTATTATAATATATTAATCTATTAGATTTAATAGGGTAATAAAGATACTAAATCGATAATATTAGAAAATTAATAGCTTTTTAATAGGCTATAATTATTATTTACTCTTTTTATAAAACTATATTTTATTAAAAATAATATTTTTAACCCTTTTATTTTATAATAAACTATAATTTTTACTAAAAGAATATTATTAAAGTTCTATTAAATAATATAAGTATAAAAGGTCGGATAGTACTTTTAATAGTTTCGGATAATAAATTATTAATTACTTCGTAAGAAGTTAAATAATAGGATAAAGGGATTATTATCGAGAAAGTATAGAGAAATTAGAGTCAAGAGGAAAAATAATAGATTATATTAGATAATAATAATAATAGTAAGTTAATAAAGAAGAGGAAAGGTAATTAAATTAAGTATTTATTAATATATAGGAAAAACCTCTTTTCTTTATACTTAATATTACGGGAACCGTAGTACTTATTAGGATTATTAGGACTACTCTATAAAGCCCGTAAATAAACGTTTTCGGAGACTATTTTTATACTTTAATAAGTATACTAATTAATTTATAATAGCTTTTTAAGTATTATACGTTTTAGGGGATAGTTTAGTTCTTTATAACTAAGTATAGAATAGGATTTATACCTTCGGCCGGATAGGATAGGTATTTCCTAATCGGGAAATCGGTACTTTAGGTCGAATTGCTATTGGATTTATCAGTTATTTATTCCTTAATTTATTACCTAGGAAGAAAGAAGAAGAGAGGAGAAGAGAAGAGTTTTCCTTTCTCTTATTTTTATATTTATAATTATATTCTAAATTGTATTCTTCTTCTAAGTTAGTTAATAACCCTATTAATAATTATATAATATAATTATATAATAATTCCTTATTTATTATAGATAATATATATATATATATATTATAGTAATTACTTAGTATTTAAGTCTAGTATTTATTTATCCTAGTATTGTATTTAATAAATATAATAAAAATACTTATAAATAAGAAATCCTTTCTTAGTATAAGTTTTAATATATAGGTCGTTTTTTAGATTAATTATTATAATTTCTTTATAAGCAGATAAATAAGATAATTATATACTCTAAGGTATAATATTTTATTAGTATTATTAGTTTATTTTCTATATTATTCTTTAAGCTAGTTATTAAGCTTTTAATATAGTATTAACTACTTAATCTTATAGTTTAGGGTTTTATTATAGAGGTATATAGCTACTTTTAATTAATACTAGGGACCTTAAAAAGTATTTACAACTTTTATAGTATATAGAGTAAAAAAAACCTTAGTTAGCGATTAAGTAAAATCCCCTACTTTTTACTATATATATACTAAGTTATATAAAAACCTTTTATATATAAAACTAATATAATTATTTTTAATAAATTATTATTAAAACCTTAAATTAAATTTATTATTATAATTATATTTTAACTATATTATATTATAAGTATAAGTTAATATAAGGGACTATAATATTATTTATTTATATTTTAGACCTATGAATCCAGTATAAGTTCCTATTATATCTTGGTTAAGGAATTTATTAAATATATTCAGCTTATGTCTAGGATTTCACGCGTCGTGGATCAGGGCCTAACAGCCGGGCTCCGCGGGATTCTGTGCGGATCCTCCAGATCCTTATCCGTACTCCGTACTTGCCCATTAGTAATCAGAAGAAAGAAGATCGGGGCTAGGGCTCACTACAGCGATCATTAGTCCACACACATCCCCGTGCGGTATTTCACCGTCTGTAGACATCCTTCCTGCTACATATGTACAGCTCCGGAACTTCATTTGTATCACCAAGGCATCTGCTCTTCAGATAGCGTCTACGGCCATGGCAAGTTAGTAGTCCACCATTCCAACCTCTCTTTGCCAAGTACTCTAACAGGATTTGCTGTCAGAGTCGAAGAACTCGTCACAGCACAATCAGTCGCGTAAGGCGCATCGAAACGGGTCAGTCACTGCCAGACCACATAATAACGCACCGCTAGCTAACACAACGTAGGATCAAGAAGCCCAAGACATCCAGATATCCTTCTCTGAAAGGAACGGATCCGAAATTTCGCCGGAATCATCGACATGCTCTCCATGGCAATGCTAAGGCCCTGGTATAAACCCATAGCTCCTCCGATATCAGTCGTCTTCTGACAGACAGCAGAAAGAAGCGAAGGAAGGGAAGCGGCAGACGGTTTAACGTATATATATCTATATATCCTACCAGAACCATGGTTTTCATAATCTAAGAACTGATCCTGCCCGTTTGTCTGGAGGTTTTCACTTCGAGTTCTATTGTCTTCCACGCCATGTTCATCTAGTTACGACATCTCTCTGCGAATCGAGAGTATACACTGCGTAAATCGGCAGACGACCCTGCGCAAGCCTACGCCACCGATCTACACTAGGTACAAGGTGTGCTTGGGGCGCCCGCGCAAGTTGGTTCAAGAGTAAAGCTTTGGAATCGAGTATTCCTCCCAGGGGGGTCTTAAAATCGACCCATCCCGTCTCGACCTTTCAGGAAGATGGGGGGGTGGGGAGGGGGGGGGTGACTAACAACCTAGAAAAAGGCCTATTAAATCGGAAAAAAAGTACCTACTCCTATACTAAATTTACTAAAGAGTAAATACTCCCTTTTTTCTACTTATTTATTTAACTATTATAATTCTATAAGCGGGTCCCGGACCTATATTAATTATTTAGCGCTTAGGTATAAAATACAACTTAGCTACTATAGCTTTAGACTTAATAAAATCGTTTACCCTTATTTTACCTAGGAAAAGATTTAGTATAATTATAATAAAGAGTTAATAACCCGTACTTATTATAAATAGTATAGACTAGGCTTTATTTCTAAGGCTAGATAACTATTAATAGGAATAGCTAGCGGATAGGACGTATTACCCTAACTTACTACCTATTTCTTCCTTTAAGAGCTTTTTTTATTATTCTAAATACCTTCTTATAATCTTTTTATTTTTCTTCTTCTAATTATACTTTTATTACTTTTATAGTATTTCCTACCTTTTTTCCTAGTTAAAAAACAAGTAGGCTATACAAATTAGGCTTTTTAACCTAGCCTATAAAGCCCTCCTATTAAAAACTTACGAATCTATAATTAAAAGAATATATTTATATTAGAAGTCTACTTATAGATTAGGATTTTAATTTATATAGGCCTATATAGGGAAACTAGAGTTTAGAATTATTAAAAGACTTCCTTTATAATAAATCTCCTACTTATATACCTAATCTTAAAATTTATAGTATTTAATAGGTTTTTCTAACTTTAATAATAAATCCGACCTTTTAACCCTTTTTAGACTTACCTAACGCCTTATAGCCGTTTTAGTACATAGTTAAATTATATTTAAATGGTTTTTTTCTTCTTTTTATAGCCTTAGGTCGATTATATTATACGCTAACTATAACCCCGCTAACTATAATCCCGTATATAAACCTTAGAAAAAATCTATCCTAAGCCCTTATTATATAATCTAGACCTTGTTACCCGCGTATAAAGGTAATAGGATTCCCTCTTTTATTTCCTCTTTTCCCTTTTCTTTTCTTTAGCTTAGAATCTTTATATTAAGTACTTTAATATATTTACTTATTATCTAAGGCTATTATACTATTCTAAGCTTATTTTTCTTATTAATAAGTATTTAATAAATACGTATTCCTTTTTATATTTTATAAAAATAGAAAATACTATATAAAACTAAGAATTTAGCCCTTATAATTAATAGAAAAGTCTATTACTCTATTAAACTTATTTTAAAAACTCCTTAGGCTAAATCCTTAGGAGAAGAATTAAACTAAAACCCCTTATTTACTTTAAAAGGATTTAAATAATTAAACCTAGACTTAGCCTAAATTCCCTTATCCTTAATAAAAAACCCTAAATAAAATCCTTTAAAAATAGCTTTCTCTTTATTAACTTAACCGGATATATAAGTATTATTTATAAAAATAATAACCCTTAAAGTAAAAAAAGCCTAGTAAAACCATATAATTATTAACCCCGAGTATTTTTAAAGGGCGGTTTTTACTACTTTTAGGGGGTTTTCCGTCTTAAGCTTTATAGCTATTAATAAAATAGTATAAAAAGATTTTACTATTATTAAAGACTTTAATCCTAATTATTCGGATAAGGTTAAATCCTATTATAAGGATATTAGGAATTTTATAAGAAAATAAAGCGAATTTAATACTATTTTTATAAAACTTGAAAATAAAATATAAATTAATTCGGCGCCGATACTATAGAGGACGCATCCGAGTAGACTCCGAGCCTCCTTAAGGAGCGCCTATATAAGGAATAGCTTTACTATTAATTAGTCGTAGAAGGTAGGATTAAGAAGGATAAGTAGTCCTACGGCTACTTAACGAATACCCTACCCCTACTCTAACCCGGTACTACTCTTTATATTTATAAGGACCTTCCGAAGTTTCTTAGCTTAGCCCTTACTTAGCTTCGTACTAGATAAATCGGCCTTATTATTATTATTAATTCTTATTCTAGGGACCTAAGGGTAGGTTTCTAGGATATAATATCTTCTTTATTATAAAGAGGAAAAACCGGGCAAGGCCTAGGGGAAAACCCCTCTCTCCTTATTATACTATTATACTAGGGTATAGCGGTTATCTATAAAGTAACGAGTCGGATTTACTAATTATCTATTCCGAATTCGTCTTATATACGTAGTTATTATTAATTAGGCTAATCGTTAAACTTAGACTTAGGGCGTTAAGGGGTTATTATATAAGTAGTCTTAGGGTAGTTATTATATACGATTATACTTATATTAGTATAAGAAGGTATTTAAGGAATAGCTAGCCCGAATTCGTATTAATACCTTATCCCCGGGCCTTAGGCTCCCGGGGTAGCCTACTATAGATAGGGTTATTACTTCTATCTTATACCGACCGACTCTTTAAATCCGATTCTTACTAAGCCTTATTTATTATTCCTACTCGAAGGTATAGGGGAGCTACCCCGTATTCTACGCCGAAAAAGTACCGAAGAGAGACCGAATTAAAGTCGAAAACCAAGAAAACTAGGATAAGGCTATCCTTATAACGTAATACGATAACTATACTAGACTAAGTAATTTATAAGCGTTATAAGGATAGTACTAGTTATAGGAAGAGTTAAAAAACTTAGCCTATTATACCCTCCGCTGGATTTGAACCGATTATACCGCTTATTAGGGTACCGTCTACTCTCTAGGCGCTTAACTACTACGCTAGGAGGGCTAAATCGGCCTTAACTAATTCCTATAAATATATAGGGTCCCCGAGGTAATTTCTCCTAGGTATAGTTATAGTATAGGGAATAAAACCCCGATTTATATTTTCCTTTATTACCCCCTTATTACCCCTAATTAGCCCCTTTATAACTTATATAGTCTTCTTATTCGGGATAACTAGGATTATACTAAGGCTTTTAACTAGCCTTATAGTATTATTACCCTAGCTAAATAATTCCTTTTACTTTATAAACTATATTAATTTAACCTTATACTTAAGCTTTACCTAAATAATAATAATATCGATTCCTTTATTCTAACCCTATTTAAAGGGGGTATATATTATTAATAATTATAAAAACTATAGTATTATTATCTACTTATAGCTATAACCCTATACCTTTTTCCTAGGATAATTATAATTATATTTTCCCCTATAATTTAATACTACTAGAGTAAGAGTCTATAGCTCCTACTTAGCCTCCTCTAGCTTAGGGTTACCTATAGTATTAGGCGCTATAAGCCCCTTAATAGGCCTTACCCTAATATTACCCTCTTCCTACCTAGAACCTTTATCCTTAGCTATACTTCCTTTAAATAGGCTTATATACTTTTTTTTCCTAACCCTAAGCGCTTTTAGGGTAAGTATTATACTATAATAACCTAGTCTATACTTTAGGTAATATAGAATTTTCGCGGACTTAAGAGTACTATATTCGGCTATACTAGTATTATTATTAATATTTTTTAGGAAGTCGATTATACGCTAGAATTATTCCTCTATATTATTTACCCTACCTAGTATTTACTTTATAAAATTTAGGGATTAGGTATAGAATAGTCTTTACTCCTAGGCTTAAGCCCGAATTACTACTATAATTACCTTATTACTAGATAAACTAGTTATTACCTTTAAAATAGAGTCTTTAGCCTTAATTATAGTTAGAATTTTATATAAAATAAAGGCTACCCCCTAGGTAATAACTATTATACGATTAATCTAATTACTAATAGTCTTTACCCTAGTATAAGCCTCCTTAACCTTTTTAATTAACTTTTTTTACTATTATATATTAGCTTTTTCTTTCCTAGAATAGTATAAGAATAGTACCTTAATAGTATTTTTATAATCGGGGCCTTTTTTATAGTAGAGGGCTACTACCGCCTTAACTACCTTAATTAACTCCTTATCCTCGATTAGGCTATATTTCTAATAAGTATTATAATACCGAATATAATTATTAATAATAATAATTACCCTAGGTATTAATAACGATAGTATAGTCTTAGGGTAAGTATTTACTCTTCTATACCTAGTAGAGCTTATTATACTAGATTAATTAAATTAGGTATTACTAATAAATAATATTATAGGGGTAGTCTTTAATAGTAGTCGGAAGGGGTATTTATAATTATTTAGCTATTAGCTAGTCTTTTTTTACTAGCCTTTACTAGGGGGTATTTACCTTTAATTAATTTATAATTACCTATAATAAAAGCAATTATATTAATAGGGGGGGGCTTACCCCCTTTTTTATACCCCTATAAGGGTTAGGTTACTAATTATACGATAATAGAATTCTTATTACCCGAAGGGGGTATATACTTATATACTATATAGGTATATACTAGCTATTATATAAGTATATACTAAGGTATATACCCCCTTAAGTAGTATATACTAATACGGTTAGGGGTATATACCCCCTTATAATAAACCTATACCCCTTTTTCCTTTTTCCTTAGTATAATTTCGAGCTATTAGCTCTACTTCTTAACTTATTAAGTTCCTAGCCCTGCCTAGGGCCTGCCTAGTACTTAAGCTATACGGGGGGTTTTGCCCTTTAGGGATTTTTCCTTCTCGTTTGAGTATTATAGTTCTAGTAGCTATCTATAGCCTCTAGTATTAAATTTAATTTAATTTAAATATAAATTAATTCTATAATATTCTATAATAAATTAAACTAAATATTATTTTTATTTTAAAGCCTTAATAAAAGGGCTTAGAAAAAACTAGGAACCTATTATAAATCTAAGAAGTATTTATACTCTTACCTTATAGAAATAATATAGAGTTTAGAATTAGCTTTTAAAAACCTAAATAAGTTTTAGGAATTAGTTAACCGTTTTTAAAGGCTATATTATTCTCTTATAAATAAATAGTATATTTCTTAGTTTATTATAGAATATAATAATATAATAATAAAAGCTTATATTCTAGTTAATTAATTAAAGTATATTCTTATTAAATATTTATTAATTAACCTTAACCCTAGTTTTTTATAATTATCTAAAAATATTCGGGCTTTTTATAAAGAATACTATAAAGCTATTAAATACGCTATTTTCTAATATTAATAGTATTTTAAGCCTATTATTTAAACTCCTTATAATAATTCCTTAGCTATTAATAAGAAGGAAAAATAACCTATTAATTTAAAGTAAAAAAGCTAAGCTCTTTTAAGGCTAAAAAGAAAGTTTATTAGGATAATAATACTTATTTCATATATAGTAAAAAGGGCTATTAGGCTAAAGACTATTCGGATTAACCGAAAATTATAGGCTTTAAATAATTAAGTATACTACCTATAGGTAAGAAAAAGGACTCTAACGACGAGGAGTTAGGAAAAAACTAAGGCTATTAAAAGTCTTTATAATAGTTTTAAAGGTATTATCTAAGAAGGAAAACCTAGGGAATTCTTTTACTATTTATAAGGCTTAGGGAGACCTATATAATCCGGAATAATATAGTATACCTATTAAGGCGCGCGTTCTTATTTTAGCCTAATAGCAGGGTATTTAGCAGGTCCTAATATAGTAGTAATTCTATATCCGTACAAAGGTCCTAGGTTTAATTCCCGGGTAAGTATACTTTTTATAAAGAAGGTCCTAAAGTTAATAGTATAAGCGCCGGGTCGTACTTTACAATTTATATTATATACCCGCTAGTAAGAGGTAGAGCTAGGCGGTATAAATAATAATATATAGTATAAATTAATAGTATATTATATAATTTATATAGTACCGACTAAGAGCCCGACCTATTAGCGAGGCGATAGCCTACGATAGCTATACTAGGGGGGTATATAAGGCTTAGGGAGACTTATATAATCCGGAATAATATAGTATACCTATCGAGGCGCGCGTTCTTATTTTAGCCTAATAGTAGGGTATTTAGCAGGTCCTAATACTATTAATAATATAATTTAGATTAATAGTATTAGTTTTTAAGCTTTTACTCTTTATAATACTAGAGTAAATACCCGTTTCCTCGTATTCTACTAATTTACTAAGAAGGCTATAAAAAGCCTTAGTATTAAACTCGTTTTTACCCGCCTAATCTCTTTTATTAATTTCTAAGGCTATAAAGCTAGTATTATATATTAGTACTTTATAATAACCCTAGTAATTAATTACTATTCGTTTTCTTAGGAGATATTCTAGGTTACCGATTATAATTAGGATATTTTTATTAGATTTTATTAAATAGCTAAGAAATACCTTTTTTAATTATTTTACTTATAAGCTTATATAGTCTAATAACCTACTAGCCCTTATTAAATACTCTTTATTTATTATTTTATAAGGCTTATTCTTAGGAAGTTAATAGGTTAACTCGGCTATATAAGCTAATACTAAATACTAGTTAAAGCTTTTAAAGGAGGATAAATACTAATATAAAATTCTATAGTATTCTTAAACTAACCTTAATATTATCTTCCCGATTAGCCTTTTAAAGAAAAAAACCTTTATACTTTAAACTAATAATACGATTAATCCTAACCCTAATACTATTATACTTAAAGACTCGTTTTTTTAGACTAGGTTAATTATAACTCTTTAAGCTAACCCCTATAGAAAACGTTAAGAGGAATTAGAATTACTAATACTAATTACCCTAATCCCTTTTAAGGATAATAATAATAGCTTTAACTCTATTATTATAAAAATCGCCTACCTAAGCCTAGAGAATATTATTTATAGGGGTTAGAAAATCCCTTTCCTAGTCGGCAAAGACCTAGAGTATATTGCCTTAGTATATAGTATAATTCCTTTAACCCTCTTATACTTTAAGAGTTTCTTTAATAAGAAAAAAACGTATACCCTAGTAGATTATTAGACTAATTATAAAATTAAACTCGAGCTTAATAAGCCTTTTAATCCGGCTAGCCCCCCTATATATAAAACGCTAATTAAATACCTACTATTAAAGAAAAAGACTATTAATTCCCTAAAAAAAGATTAGATTAATTAAGCCTAATACTAGCCCTTATACTACCCCTGTTTTTTTTATACTAAAACCCTACTTAATAGCCTACTATTTTTATATTAATTATTATTAAATAAATAATTACCTTAAAGGCCGAGTTTTATTAATACTTTTTTTAAAAGGTATTACTTTTAGTTACCGCTTTATCTAATACTTTTCTAAAATTAATATTATTTAGGCCTTCTACCGACTCCGCCTTAACCCTAATTCCGAGTATTTAATAGCCTTCTATATAAGATTTAGTATATACTATTAAAAAATCCTCCCCTTTAACTTAAAAATTAGGCTTATTTAATTCTAGAATTTTATTAATACCTAATTTTATAATCTATTAAACTATTTTACTAGTATTATACTAATAATATATTAATTTACTTAGATAATAATAAAGAAGAAGTTTATTAATAAAAGACTTATAAGGTTATTTAGCGCTTATACTAAGTAAATCTTTAAAAAGATATTAAAAAGTCCTAGTTTAATATAATTAAGGTAAAGTAAAAAAACTCGATAAACGCGCCCGACTTCTAGTACGACTAAGGACGACTTATAATAGGACGATATTAGTATTATCTTTAGTACTCCCGACTACCCTAAGGGCTATAACGACCCTAATAAGGGGTCGTAGTAACGGGGATCGCGGTCGGGGATAGTTTCGCCTACTCTTAACGTATTACTAATTAATAAGATATAATAGCCTAGTATCCTCGATATACTACCCCGAACCTACTAATAGTATTAACTAAGATAAGATAAAACCCTTATATACTCTAATTAATCTAAATAAAAGAATTATATATAATATACTTATAGGATTAATCCTATCCTCTTTCCTATAATATATTTAGGCTATAATAGCCGAGTTCGGGAATACGAAATTCCGTACTAAAGCTAACCTAATAATAATATAACTCCGCAATACTATACTATTATTAACCGAACTATTAAAGACTATTTTCTAAACTAAGGTCTAAATAATAATAAATATAACCCTTGATTATAGGTATAAGTAGCTAGTAGTTAACCTAACCCCGTACCCCTAATAATAAAAAAGACTATTCTATCGAAATACGAGAGAGAAATTATTATATATATTAAAAACCCTACCGAAAATATTATTAATAGGACTTACTATAATATAGTCTAAGCTATTAACTAAATCCTTTATACTTCTTTTTATATTACTATATATAGGCTTTTTAATAATAATATTATTAACTTCTCTTATTAACAGGCTAGAATTACTTATTAGCCTTCTCTATCTACTTTACGCTTAAAAACTATTATTAAAGTCGTCGGGGACGTTTATCCTCTATTATAGGGTTATCGGGCGATACCCTATCCTCCGGGGTACTAATAGTAGTTAACGAGGGCCCTCGTAGCCTTAGTTAGTCTAATTAGTATCCGGGAGCCGGTTAGGGGTAGTTTAACCCGATATCGTAGAGCTCTTAATTAGGGGTAGAAGGGGATAATAATAGGACGCTAGCTAATACTAATCTTAAATACGCGTATAATAAATTAGCCGAAATTATACCCTAATTACTTTTCTAACGCGTTTAACGTATTATAGATATACTATCGATAAGGCTCTAGGATCGACCGGACCTAGAGCCTACCCCTACTAGGCTATTAGACTCTATCGTTATAACGATTAAACGTACTATCGAAACCGTTGTTTTTCGAGCTCTTAAGTATATACCGAGTTCTACCGCTACTAAGCCTACTTAGGTAGGAGTCCTTACTAGCTCTAGCCTTACCTAGGTAATAATTACTAAGTCTATCCCTCGCCGTATAAACCGTAAAATTATAGTTTCTATAAAGGGCGTTATTATTAAAAATAGAATAATAGCCCCTATACTAAAGAAGATTATAAGTATTATAAATCGAGCCCTTAAATACGAAGTAGCTATTACTACTAAAAGGCTTCTAAATAATAATATAATAGTTACTTTCGACCTGGATAAAAAATAATACGCTAAGAAGGATAATTAAATCCCGATAGTCTTTAAAAATAGAGTAATTAGGAATAAGCGCGCTTTTACTATTATTATAAAGGGGGTTTATACCTCCTTTACTCTCGGTAATAGGGAGACCTTCCTATAGAGTATCCGAACGATAAATAAGGTTAATATCCTATAAGCCCGAGTACTATAGCCTAGGACTAAAATAACCCCTTATACGGCGGTTATCCTAGGGGTAGTAATTATCGAGGAAACTAACCGACTTTATACTAATAGGTTAATACTAAACGCTAAAATCGCCGAATACGAGCTATACGATAATTCGGTCTAGCCCTATTAATACTACTAGTACTACTAATTTAATTATATTATAAAGTACTATAAGTCGATAGCCTATTATAGCCTTTACGGAGTAGCCTCTTACCTAGACGAAGGTAAGGATAAGTACCCTTTATAATTAGGCGAGAAGCCGAAATACTATATTAATACATATTCGTTAGAATGTGCGGAGGCCGTAGGAGAATATGCGTACGAGCGCATAGAGGCATCGGGAAGGAAAGGGTTATATAATATAGTCGCCCTTAGTTATAGGGCTTATAGCCGCCTATTAGGGCACGCTCTCCGTATACAGAGTATAAAGGAGAATTATTACTCTTATATTATCTTAATCTAGCCCTAAGTATACTATATAATAGTAATTCTACTTCGCTTATAATAATAACTTTACGATTATTTTAATTAGATAATTAAATAGGCTTTTTACTAGTCCTTATAATTAAATAGGTCTTACGCTAGTCCTTATAATCGGATAGGCCTATAAGCTAGTCCTTATAAAGCTATATACGATAAATTATACGACCCCCTTTAGCGGTAGTATCGTATCTTCTTAAAACCCGTAGAACTTTTATAACTCTATAGACTATTTATTATATTCCCCGCCTATCTAAATTACGGAGAACCTAAATAATATCTTAGGTTCTATAAGTATAATAGACTAATTAAGAAGACTCGGTAAAATAATAAGCCTTACTAAGATAAAATATATTATAGCTAAGAATACCTCCGCCCCTATAGGAAAGGGGAAGGGACCCGTACGGGATAAAGGGGAACCTACTTCCCGTACTAGCTCTCGTATAGGTAAGCCTAGTACTTATATAAGGGAGCCTAGCTCGTATACTATAGAAAGGGTAGAAGACAACCCTAAAGACGAAAAAGCCCTAGTTAGAATTATATTACTAGAGCCCGTAGAAAAAGTATTAGGTTCTTATCGGAAGTCCGGATTTACCTTTAATAATATTAATACTATAGAATTCGAGTATACGTACGAATACTTCTAGAATAACCCTAAATTTCGCCTTATTATTTACTAGTATTTACGATTCTATAAAATACTTAATAATCGACCTATTATAAAAGTCCTAAATATTTTTATAATATACGATTTAATCTAGATAGACTCCTACTATCGTAATATTTACCGGCTTAAGGTTATATATCCCGGCTCCTATATTAATATACTTCGTATTAAAACTACGAGGAAGGACTATTTAGATATAGTACTTACGATTCGATCTCGAATAATTAAGTATTCGTATATAGAAGTTTATAAGCTAGATAATATCTTAAGTATAATTATAATTCTATACGATTAGAGCGATTCTAAGGAAATCCTTCCTATAGATTACGAACCTTCTTAAACCTTATCCTAGCGCTCTTCGGTATAGCCCTCTATTAAAAAGTATATTATTATTAATAAGGGACCCGCTCGTTTTACTATAGAAGCTACTATCTCCCGATAAATATTATAGGGTAAATACTATTAATAGTCTATACCTCTTAATAACTCCGACTCCGAATCTAAGTTAGACTTTATAAAGCCCGGATATTATCGATAAGACTTTTTAGCTAACCTAACCGTCGATAAGGCCTTTAAAAAAGCTATTAGTAAAAGGCTTAAAAAAGATAATATTAGTACCTTTTATCCGGACTTTTTAGATCTAAACGGTATAAGTATTATTATTAATAAGGATAAAAAGGTTACCTTTATAAATATTAACCTTTTCTATAAACGCCTTTATATTTATAAATTAGATAATACCTATACTTTTTACCCGTTTTACCTCTTATTTCTTATAAGCGCTACTTTTATATAGTATATAGCCGAGTTAAACTTCGAATAGCGCTAAAAGCTTACCTCTAGTACCCTATATTACTTTATAAGGCGTTTTTAAAAACGATTCCGCCGCCTAATTATATAGGTTTAATAAGAACTTTATAGCGTAAAATATACTATTAATATATAAGTTAATAAGATAATATTTTTAATTTACTAGTTATAGTATAAGGTTTCTCTCGCTTAATAGCTTTATATTATAACCGATAAGGCGATTCTCGAGATTATTTTCCCTTTTATCGTTATCGAGATTACGAAGGAACTCGAGCCTCCGAAGAATTATATAATCCTAATCTACTAAATCCGAGATATCGAGTCCTATAAAGAATATATTAATAAGTACCTTAAGTAGTATTTTAAATTTAATAAAATACTTACTATTAAATCCCTATAGGATAACTATAAATCTAGTAGTAATCGCGGGGATTAATAACCCTTTTTAGGGGGGGAAAAGCGCGAAAAAAAACGTAATTATAACCGAGGATATTATTACGATAATAACTAAGGATATTATCGCGATAGCGATCGAGGAGGGTATTATAACTATAGGAATTAAGATATATATAACCGTAATAATTCCTAGCGCTATAATAATAATTCCTATCGCTATAGCCGTATTAACCGTATTAAAGAGAAGAAAAAGAAGAAGGTATACTTCGAGAATAAGTACTAAGTCGACGAATCTAGCGCTAGCGATAGTAAGGATAAGTTATCCGCTTTATCTACTTTATCCGAGGAGGATACCCTTAAAGAAAACGCAGGATACGCTTTCCTCGTTAAGGCCTAAGAAAGTAACCCTTAAGGAGCCTACTAATATAGTAAATATAGCTAACGATTTCCTATTACTACCGCCCTAGATAAGTATATTATTATAAAGGATTATATTAGCCTAAAAAGAATCCGTTAGAAGACTAAGTAAGGTCCTAAGGCCTACGAGTACTCCTATTATTACTATAAGTTTCCTTCGGGAAATAGCCTATATAAGTACTTATAGAACTTAACTAAAGTAGGCTAGCTCGCCTATCGAAGGTAGGCTAAGGTAAAAGCCCTAGAGACCGCCGACTCTATAATAATTTACGTTCCTAAGCCTATAAAAGCTAGGATTAATATATAAGGAATTAATTCCTACTTATACCTCCGTATTAAGGTATAGGCTATACCTAATAAACCTAGCTTTAAAGTTTATCCTAATATAGGCTATAGGAATCCGCTTATCGACTATAAATTTATTCTAAACTTTAAGTATAAGGTTAAGGAAAGGAAGCCTATACCGATTAGAGGGATCTTAGGAGAGCCTTTTATTTATATAACCTAGGCTACTTTCTTTTTCTTATCCTATAGGTTTAAATCGGATAAATCGCCTATAGGATTTTCTAGGTTTACTACCTTAGGATAGGTTATTAATAACCTAAGTACTAGAGCTTTACTAGGTAATACCTTCCTCTAGCCTTATTAAGGGAATATCGACTATAGGACTATAATAATTCGTTTTAGTACCCTAGCCGATTTTAAAATCCTATTCTCTATAAATAAGCCTTAGGTCGACGTTATAAGGAAGGTATAATACCGAGGGAAGGTAATAATCCTAGTAAGTAGTATAATTATAATCCTAGCTAAATAGAAAGAAGTTCCGTCTAGAAGGTCTTTCTCTTTCTATAGTATTCTACCTAGTATTTTATATACTATCGTCGATTCGAAGACTCTATAGATAGTTACTACTTATAATTAGTCGGATAAGCCGCTTATTCTCGATTAAAAGGTTAAGTTAGAATACCTAGAGGAATAAAGGGATTCGGGGTTCCTTATTATCGAGTTTATTCCGGTAGGACTTACCCTTTTTTATAATATATAATCGGGCCCTATACTCTCGACGGAGAATAGTATCGTATTAGGAGTTAACGTTAACCTAATACTTCTTAGTATTTAGAACGAAAGTATTACTAATAGTAAGCCTACCGAATCCTTTATCGCTAAGACTCCTTTAACGCCGTACTCTAACCCCTCGCTAATACCGCTCTTTAACGCCGTTTATACCTATACGTAAGGTTAGGAGCCTATAATCGCCCCTATAGAATTCGCGCTAACCGAGGAGGTCCCGACTAAAGAACTCGCGTATAGCCTCCCGCTTATATAAAAGCCTATAAACCTATTAGAGGTCCTTAGTAGTCTTAGGAGTTATATATATAATAGAAACCCCTTAGTTATATAGGGTTTTTTACGTATTATCGAGCGCTATTATCGTTTTTAGGAAAATACTAGTAATATTTACCTTAAACCTGGAGAGGAACTCTTAGTACTATTTACTTTAGATTAGTATAGGTAGAAGGTTATATAATAGCCCTACCTATAGGGTATTAAAAATTATAACCTAATTAATAAGATATACGATCGTTTATACTATTAGGGCCGATTAGAGTAGGTTAAAGGGCTAACCCCCTTTATTTCCCCGGTCTTTATTATCTAAAGAATAGTTAATAGGTAATTAAAAGGCCGTATTATTATAAACCTATATAGTATTAATAAGGTTATAATTCCTAACTCTTATCCATTATTATTATAAGAGGATATTATATACGCTATCTAAAGTAGCCGTTTTATTATTATTATTAATACCTCGTAGTTCTTTTATTAGTTTAGGGTTTATAAAGAATATTAAGAATACTTTACGATTATAAGTTATTATAGCCTTAAAAAGTTTATTATAACGCCTATAGGCTTTTATAATAGCCTAGTATTCGCTTAAAGATATATAGACTATAAGTTATACTATTACCGCTCGTTTTATTATACCTTTATCGATAATATTATAATATTCTCGCGGATTATAAAAGATTATCGGAAGTACTTAGCTATTACCTTCGGCCTTTTCGATAGTCTTAATATTATAATAAATCTAAAGAAGTCGTAGATCGGCTACCCTTCCGTATAATTACTTAGCTATCGTATTAATAGACTTAGTATAAGCTCTTTAACCGAGAGAATTATAGTATTTACCTTACTTTAGTTCCCTATAACTCTATAAGATCTTAAGAGCTATATTAGTATAATTAGCTTTTTAAAATCTATAATTCTATATTATAACTAGGTTATTATACCCCTATAAGCCTAGAAGGTTGCTCTTCTATACTATAAACGCGATATTAATAAAGTAGTAATAGGGGAGCCGTAGAAAAAAAAGGCCTTCGTATATTCTACTTTATTTAAGCCGACTTTATAGGAATTTAACGCCTTCTACGCTATTTAAGCGGATATCGCCTCCTATTATATACTTCGCTATATAAACCTAGATTATCGTTTATTCTATTAACTCGATAGCTCCCTATAATAAGGCTTTATAGCTATATACTACTATCTTCGTAATAATAAGTAGTAGCTAGGTAATCCTATTCTAGTTAAATCTATAAAGCCTATTTACTTTCTTTCCCGTAAATTAACCTCTACCGAATAGTCCTATAAACCCTCTAAGCTCGAAGTCGGCTACCTTATTTAGGTAGTTAAAAAGATACGGGTTATAGTATAGTCGAATACGCTCTTTTTAATCGTCCTAATAGATTATTCTACTATAAAGTAAATCTACGAGAAGTATACCCTTAATACTACTAGTATTAACTATACTAACCGTTATCTTATTATTATTAGTATTTATTTCTTATAGTATAATTTATAGATTTATTACCTACTCGGGGAAAAGAACTTTATCCTTAATACCTTAAGTCGACTAATTACTCCCGAGATTAACGCTCTTTTCGAATATTAGGATCCCGAATATTAAATACTTAACTATACCTTCCTTATTTTTAAAGCGGTTATAAACCCTACCCTTAAAAAAGTATTTATCGCCGGCTATTAGGCGGATACGTACTTCTTAAAGGTTATTAAAATACTATAAAACTATAAGGATATAGTAGTTTTTTCTCGTACCCCCTAAATCGTAAAGGCTAAAAGGTAGGGTATTCCCTTTTTCTTATAGGATAATCTATTATATTATCGGACTTCGATAGGATACGAGTATTTATATATACTATACTACGAGGCTAATAAGATTATCGTAGTAGTATACGATTAGCGGAATTACTTTAGAGAGGTTTATACGCTTCGAAACCTTAAGGCGTATACGATCCGGGATATAATAAAGCGCGTAAAAAAATATATTACTACCTATAAAGCCTACTACTTTAAGTAGATAGACTAATAGCCTACCGCTAGGATTTATACGCTAATTAGAGCCCCTAGAATCCTTATAAAAAGTATTATAATAGACTTTATTATTAACCTTCCTCCGATAGATTCTATAGATTCTCCTTAGGTTATAAAAGGCTTTAATACGTTTAACTTCCTTTTAATAGTTATATACCTCTTTAATAAAAGAATATTATTAATTCCCGGCTATTCGACGTATAACGCTATAGATTAAGGATAAATACTAGGTAGGTAGTTTCTTCTTTACGACTAGGGTATACTATCGGTTATTATTAGTAATCGCGATTATAAGTTTAATTCGGACGTATAACGCGAGCTCTAGGAGGTATTCGGAACTAAGATCGCTATAATTATAGCGTATTATCTATAGGCTAATAGCCTATTTAAGCGCTATAATTAGACTATTAAGACTACCCTCCGCTTATTATACGTTAAAAAGCCGATAATTAATTAGAAATTATTAATACCTGCCTTATAATAGAACCTAAATTCCGCGTATAATTTAGGAACTAAGATAATAGCTTACGCCTATTTATTCGGGTATTCGCTACGTATACCTATAGAGTCCGCCGATAATACCTTAGCGGATAATATCCTATACTTATAAGAGGCTATTCGCTATTAAGCGGACTTCGTAATAAACCTAGCTACGATAAGGGCTAAATAATAATATAATATAAAATACTAGCTAATTCTTCTAGAGCCTAGGTAGAAGGTTTACCTTAGGCTTTATAAGGGATATTATACGCTTAGATAACCCTCTAGGAAATAGTCGCGGTAGTATAAGGGTCCGTATATTATTAAACGGATAGTTAACCCCTTAACTATAGAGCTCGATTTACTTATATACGCCCGAATTTACCCGGTAATTTCTATCGAATACCTTTAACCCGTCTACGAGGGGTACTTCGAAAACGAGGAGCCTAGGGCTATAAAGGCTATATAAGATCTACTAGAGGCTATAGGTAAGTAAAACGTATACTATAAAATTAATTATATTATATATATTAAAAACCGACGATTCGGAAAAGGAGGGCTTTACTAATAGTATTTAGTCTACTAAAAAGGTTAGGGAGCCGATAACGATTAATAGGTTAATACTACCGCCGTTTTATAGGGAGTAATTAACGCTTTTAAGGCATAATAAACCCCTACCGTATACTAATCCCTCTATAATTAGCGGGTAGAATAACCGCTCTTTCTCCTTATATTCCTTCCTTTTTTCTTTATTTTTCCTTCTCGTTATTTTTCCTAGATTAGGAATAAATTAATAAAAGAGTATAGAGGATTACTATAGGTAGTAATCTTCGAAGCGCGGTACTATAATATATATTCGTTAGAATATACGAAGGCCGTAGGAGAATATATATACGAGCGTATAGAGGTATTAGGAAGGAAAGGGTTATATAATATAGTCGCCCTTAGTTATAGGGCTTATAGCCGCCTATTAGGGCACGCTCTCCGTATATAGAGTACGGAGGAGAATTATTACTCTTATATTATCTTAATCTAGCCCTAAGTATACTATATATCCTCTATAAAGGAGACTATATAGTATAGGCTAGGGATTACCCTATTACGAAAAAGTACTAGGATAAAGCCTAAGAAAACTTCCCCTATTACCCTTAGTAGTTCTAGAATAACTAAATACTATCCTCCTAGACTTTAAAAGTAGACTATAATAGGTTCTAGACTATATAGACTTAGAAGCGCTTATATAGGTTTTCCCCCCCCTTTACCTTAGATAGTTAAGTTAATATTCGCCGCTTTAATAATCGTATTACTAAAGGCTAACCCTAGGGTATTTCTAGGCCTACCCCCCGCTACTCCTAGTCGATTATCCTAAGCTCCCTACTTAATAAATCTTAAGGCTATTACTTAGAATATACGGAAGTAGAACTTACTCGTATATATTACCCTTTATAGCTTATATAGCTATAATATTATAGCTATTTAAGAGTTATAATTAAATAGGTATAATCGCCCGCCTATACCCGGAATTATACCCTATTATATTATCTAGAGCGAAGGCAGAGTAATTCTATATATTTATAAATAGTATAGCCCTAATTCCTAGCTCCCTATTACTAGCCCTAATATTACTAGTATCCTTTTTACTAAAGCTTAATAATAGGTTCTCTCTTTTTACTTACCTTTACTCGGAGTTAGGACTAGCCCTCTACTATATTTTACTAACCTAGCTATAGTATTAGAATTATTAATTATTCTTAGCGATTTTAATCTATACTACCCTACGTAGGATTTTTACGAATATACCTTACCTTATATAGACGAATTTCTCCGGGTTATTATTATCCTTAATATTAGGCTTATTACTCCCTAGGGTAAGGTAATATACGAGGTATAAGGAAAAAGGACTAGTACTATTAATCTTATCTAGGCTTCCCTAGAGTTATATACCTCCTTTTAGGGTATAGATCTAGACCTACTAGGCTCCGATTATAACCCTTAGATCGCCTATATTAAGACGGATACTATACTTTATTATAACCCGGTTTAATTATAATACTCTTTTAACCCTAACCTTTTCTATTATAAGGCCCGCGATAAACTAGACCCTTTTAGGGTCTAGATTAACTCTATTATTAACCTCGAAGAATCGTTTAACTAGTTATATAATAAACTTAAGAGACTAGCTATATTAATTATCCTATAATAGTCCTAGACCTTTATTAAGAAGGCGTTTTAGTAGAATTAATAAATAGCGGAGGCTATAGCTACCGCTAAGCGTCTCCGATAATACTAGTATACCTTATAAACCCTAGCTAACTAGAGGGAGTATTAGGACGTAGTCTACTACTAGAAAATAACTATAAGCTAGGCTAGGTATAAGACCTAGTATAAGCTCCTAAAGACTATATTATAATAAAGCTTAATATTATAATTACTAGAGCGTTAAGTAAGGCTTTAATCTTAGATAGCGCTTAAACTAACTTATATCCCCCCTTTTTATTAGGATATAGACTCCCCCTTATAATCTACGTTTAAAGGGAAAGCTAATCTCCTAGCTTGGAAGTTCTTCCCTACCCCTTTTCCCTATACCCCGCCCCTAAACCTACTAGAACTAGGACCTCCTTTAGAAGTATCCTAAGATATTATTACTTAGAATATTTAGAAAGTACTTTCTTCTATAGTATTATAGAAATCTACTAGGCTTAATAGGATACTAATTAGGTTCCTTAAGGGCTATAAGTACCCCCTTTTATCTATACTCTAAAAGCTATTCTAAGGTTATACTAGGCTAGGCTATTTCCCTAGGCGGTATAGGATTTCTATAGTAAACGTACTATATAAGGTAGGTAAAAAAAAGGAGGTATATTATATATTAGGTAGTTATTAACCTATCTCCCTCCTTAATACTATCGGTAAAGTACTAAAGATAATCCTAGCCTAAAGAATCTTAAATACTATAAAAACTAGTAATATTCTACCTAATAGCTAAATAGGAAATAAATAGAATAAATCGATAAATATAGCTATTTTTATACTTAGTAAGGTAGTCTAAATAGTATAGAATAATAGTAATATAGCCTTTCTTCTTATACTAGACCTTATAGGAGCCTTTAACTACGTTTTATATAATAAGCTCCTATAAACGCTTAATACCCTTAGGTTCCCCCTTTAGCTCCTAGCCTTTCTCTACTCCTATTTTATAGACTACTTATTAAGACTTAAGTTCGATAAACGCCTTTTTAGGGCTACTACTATCGTATAAGGGGTCCCCTAGGGCTCCCCCTTTTCCCTAGTTCTCTTCCTCCTATATATCGCCTTATTATACTATTATCTTAAAACCCTACCTAGTATTATCCCGGTAGGCTTTACTAATAATACGAATATTCTTAGTATTAGATATACTAGGGTATAAGCCCTATATTAACTCGAGTAAGTATAGGAGGTTTATAAAATATAGGTAGTAGAATATAAAATATCCTTTTAACCGGCGAAAAGCGAACTTATCTACTTTACGAAATTACGATAGGCTAATACGATTAGGCTTTACCTTAGCGCTAACTCTATTTAGCCTACGTAATTAACCCGCCTCTTAAGAGTCTAGATTTATAAGAAGTTATAATAGTATATTTACCTCGAATAAATAATAGCTAAGCTTAAAAGGTAAACGCTAGCCCTTATTAGGCTAATTATTTCTACTTAGGGCTATACCCTAATTCGGGTAAAAGAGATTTATACGAAGGTTATTTATTCTACTATAGCTTTCGGGTATATTAACTATATATAGCTAATACCCCTCTAGGAACCCCTACGAGGTACCCTTAATAAAAACCTTATTAAAACCTAGAATAAGTACTTATAGGTAATAATAGGTACTTATAAGGCTACCCTAGTATACTACTTTAAGGCTAAGGTATATATCCCCCCTATTAACCTTTATTTAATATACTATATAGTTTATATATATTATTATCTCGAGTCTACTAGGCTTTTAGCTAAGATTAGGAACGCTTCCGCTAAGGCTTAAAGGTTATCTCGTTATAACTATAGTCGCCTACGCTAACTATAACCGATTAGGATTACGATTCTCGGAGCTATTACCGCCCTTACCCGCTTTTAGGTCGGTATAAATACTATAGAGGATACCTCCGAGTAGGCTCTAAGCCTCCTTAAGGAGTATTTACGGGAGGAGTAGCTTTACCGATAAATAATCGCTAAAAGTAGGATTAAGAAGGATAAGTAATCCTATAGCTATTTAATAAATACCCTACCTTTACTCTAGCCTAGTATAGTCCTTTATATTTATAAGGACCTTCCGAAGTTTCTTAGCTTAGCCCTTACTTAGCTTTATACTAGATGGATTAGCCTTAATTAATTCCTTTAGACGCGAAGGGTCTTTAATATTATTTCTCCTAGGTATAATTATAGAATAGAAAATAAAACCCCGATTTATATCTTCCTTTACTACCGTTTAATTACCCTCGATTAACCCCTATAGGATATAAGTAGTCTCCCTATTTAGGATAGCTAGGATTATACTAGGGCTTTTAGCTAACTCTATAGTATTATTACCCTAGTTAAGTAGTTCCTTTTATTTCGCTAACTATACTAATTCGACCTTATACTCTAATTTTACTAGGGTAATAATAATAATAAATTTTCTATTCTAACCCTACTTAAAGGGGGTATATACTACTAATAATTATAAAGACTATATTATTATTAACTACTTATAACTATAATTATACCCCTTTTTCCTAGGATAGCCTTAATTATACTTTACCCTATAGTTAAATACTACTAAAGTAAGCGCTTTTAGCTCCTACTCCGTAGCCTTAGGCTTAGGGTTATTTATAGTACTAAGCGCTATAGGCCCCTTAGTAGGTCCTACCCTATTATTACCCTCTTCCTACCCTATTTTATCCTCTACTATACTTTCCTCCTTAAATAGGCTTATATACTTTCTCTTCCTTACCCTAAGGTTCTTTAGGGTAGGTATTATACTATAATAACCTAACCTATACTTTAGGTAGTATAAGATCTTAGTAGACTTTAGAATATAGAGTTCGGCTATACTAGTATTATTATTAATATTTTCTAGGAAGTCGATTATATACTAAAACTAATCCTCTATATTATTTACCCTAGCTAGTATTTACTCTATAAAGTTTAGGGTCTAGGTATTATATACCTACTACTCTTAGGCTTAGGCCCGAATTACTATTATAATAGCCTTATTACTAAATAGCCCTATTACTACCCCCGAAATAGAGTCCTCGGCCTCGGTCGAAGCTAGAATTTTATAAGAGGTAGGGATTACCCCCTAGGTAATAACTATTATATAGCTAGTTTAATTATTAGTATTCTTCGCCTTAGCCTAAGCCTTCTTAACCTTCTTAATTAACTTCTTTTATTATAGTATATTAGTCTTTCTCTAATTAGGGTAATATAGGAGTAATACCTCGATAATATCTTTATATTAATCGCCCTTTTTATAGCGATAAACTACCGTTATCCTAATTACCTTAGCTAACTCCTTATCCTCGATTAGGCTATATTTTTAGCGAGTATTATAGTATTATATATAATTATTAATAATAGCGATTACCCTAGATATTAATAATAATAGAGTAGTTTTAGGGTAGGTATTTACTCTTCTATACTTAGTAGAGCTCGCTATACTAGATTAATTAAGTTAAGTATTATTAGTAGGCGATATTACGAGGGTAGTCCTTAGTAGCGGTTAAGAAGGGCGTTTATAACTACTTAGCTATTACCTAGTTCCTATTTACTAACTATTATTAAGGGGTATTTACCTTTAATTAATTTATAATTATCTAAGGAAAAAGCGCCTATACTTATAGGGGGGGCTTACCCCCCCTCTTATACCCCTATAGGGGTTAGGTTACTAATTATATAATAGTAGAATTCTTACTATCTAAAGGGGGTATATACCTATACGTTATATAGGTATATACTAGCTATTATACTAGTATATACCTAGGTATATACCCTCCCCGGCGGTATATATTAATACGGTCGGGGGTATATACCCCTTTACGATAGACCTATTACCCCTATTCCCCTTTCCCTCTTTCTTCCCTTAGTATAATTTTAAGCCGCTAGCTCTACCTTTTAATTCGCTAAGTTCTCGGCCCTACTTAGGGCCTACCTAGTTCTTAAGCTATACGGGGGGTTTTGCCCTTTAGGGATTTTTCCTTCTTATTCGAGTATTATAGTTCTAGTAGTTATCTATAGCCTCTAGTATTAAATTCAATTTAATAATAATATTATAGTTATATTTAACTAATATACTACTAACTTTACTAATAACCTAGAGTAGGTTCCGAAGGTATTTAGAGATTCCGCCCTTATTATATAATACTTATACTCGATTATTATTAAGGGTATTTCCCTTTATATTACTACTAAAAACTACGATAACTTTATTAGGGAAATCGAAGAAATTAATAGGGTTAAGGTTTCTCGAGTAAAGGCGTTTAAGACTCGCCTAGGAGCCCCTAAAATAGCGGTTATTATTAGCCTTATATTAATAATAAACGTAAATTAACTCTATAACCTAGGCTTAGTTATAAATACCTAGTTATTTATTTATAAACCCTATAAAAACTCTATTTAACTAAAATAATACTATAATTACTATAAGTTCGGCTATATTTTATAATCCTACTTAATACTAAAGCTTTATAAAAAGTATTAGGCTATAGTATATAAGAATAAAGAAGACTATAAGACTAAACGTAATAAAGTTAAGTTCTATTATATTTTTTACTAAGGAGATTACCTAGTATAATTATACTCCTACCCGGTTATTATTAAAAGATAGGATAGAGCTATAATAAACTACGATTAAAGACTTACTAGATTTACTAAACCCTATTAATAAACCTCTTTTACTCCTATAAAACCCTTAATCGCCCTCCCTTAACCTTCTTTATAATTCATACTCCTTATTAATAACCCTCTTATAAACGTACTCTAATAAGCCTACTCCTTATAAGTAATTATAGCCTAACCCTAATATAAAGCGCTAATACTCGGGGAAACCCTTAAAATAATACGATATTTTTTTAAAAGAGTAAAAAACGCCTCCCTTTCGACTATTCTAAGCCTTATACTAATAAGGATAATTAATAATAATATTAAGGTTCCCCTAGAACCTATCCTTTTTACCCCCGAGAGGAGGTATAATAATTATAATAATACCTCCCTAATATTAAATAGAATATAGCTTATTATTATACTAATATCCTTATTTACTATTATTATCTTTTTTACCTCGGCTTCCTTATATATTTAAAAGCCTTTTTATAGAATATTAATAAATAATATAAGCTAGTATAGCTTATACTCTATAATATATAGGTATATAATATTATATCCCTTTAAGAAGTTTTTATACGCTCTAGTATTATACCCCCCTTTTTAAGTATAGCCTTATACTAACTTATTTATAATAATAATCGGACTATACTATATATTTATAAAAAGTACCCCTTTTCCTCGTAGATAGTAGAAGTAAGCGAAAATTAATCCTCCGTATCCTTTATTAATAAATTATAATTCTTTATTATTTATTTACTATTTAATAGATTTATTACGATAGCTAACTATATTCTTTTTATAATAAACCTATATTTATAACGAGTCCTCCTAGGAGACTTTAATATATATTACCTAGCGTAGAATACCTATAAAAAAACTAGCCCGTATTCTAATCGACTTTTTTAATATATTACCTAATTATAGTTTACCCTCCTTACCTTATATAATAAGTATACTAGGTTCTTTTATAGTTATAGAAATAGTATTCTTAACCTTATCTAAGCGTTTCCGAATATTCCTATTACCTTTTTTAGCCTAGACCTTAACCTTATAGGCTCTAATTACGTTCTCTAAACGGTTACCTACGGATCTCCTAATTAAACTAACTCTCTCGACCTAAGACTATAATAATAATAAGTAAATAAAAATAGCGTTTTTTAGAAGGCTTAGGCGAGAATACGCTTTATCCCTAGCTTCCTTTTTACCCTAGCTAATATTAACTATACGCTTAATAGGCTTTATAATAACCTTTATAGTATTATTTAGTATATTATCCTATTTATAACCCCGAAGTATAACTAAGGTAAGTAGTAGTTTACCCCGATTATTATAATAATAATATAAGATACTAAAAGAGCTCGATATAAATATAGGTAAAATAGAATATAAACTAACTAGGAAAACCTCTAAGTAATAATATAATACTAGAAAGTAGAGGTCTAAAGCGCTAAACGAGCCTATTCAAAATCCTTCCTTAAGAAAATAAGCTCTTTCCCTAATAAGCTATAGGCTATTAAGTACTAGGTAAGAATATATAATAGACTTACCCTAGACCCTATTTACCTTCCTTCCCTATTTTAGCCTAATAATAATATTCAAGGAGAAAGTAATAGTTCTTAATTATTACTTCTTCCCCCTATACCTTAATCTTCCCCCCTAAGAATACTATTACCTAAAGCCCTAATTTTACCTTTTACGAAAGATTATCGTATTAAATATTAAGACTACCCTTAATAGAATACTATTATAAAAGGCTATTAGTATTAATATTATCCTAATAGGGTTTTTAAAAATATACTCCTCTATCTTTACTTCGCTTTTTATAATAATCTTCTAGGTATATATTAATACCGGCTATTTCCCTTACTACTTATATATTATAATTATTATTATTCTATATAAACCCGGTAAAAAACCTAAAGTCTACTAATAGGCTAGCGGATATCGATTAATTTTACTTTTTTATTATTTAGGGAAGATCCTCGAGTCGATTATTAGGCGTATTATCTCCTTTACTACTAAAATATATAGCCTACTCCCCGATAGGTAAATAGGTAATTAAAAGTATAAATCTACTAAAATAATTATCCTAATAATTATAGAGCTTATTTATACTATATAAGCTAGGAAGGGGGTAGCCTCCTTTTTTTAGCTTAATATTAAGGGAGCCTTTAATACTATTTAATATTCTAAGCTCCTAAATAAACTCGACTACTTTAGCTACCCTTACTAGATTATTAGCTTCTTATATAACTACTTTTTTAATTAAACCTCTAGACTTTACTTTAATAATAAAACCTTAAACCTAGTCCTAATCCCTATAGGAGTTCCCTAAGGGTCTTCCCTTTTTATTATTTTATTTATCCTTTATATAGCCCTATTATATTATCGACTTTAGTATAAAAAAGGCCTTATTATTATAGGATTCGTAAATAATATTAATCTTCTTAGTATTAAGCCTAATACTAGGACTATTATAAGGCGGCTATAATCGGCTTAGTATATTTATAAGGATTAGGTAATAGACTATAGTATATTCTTTAGCCTTAATAAAAGCGAACTTATCTATTTCTCGAAGCGATAATAGCTAAATACTACCCTAGTCTACCTTAAGGATTATTAGGTTTATCTAATTACGGAGGTAAGGCTTCTCGGAGTCTAGGTTTACTATAAACTATAGTAAAAAGCCTACCTTAAGGTACTTCGAAATAAACTCCTTTAATAGAACCTCGCCCTTATTATAATATTAGCCTCTACTTAGGGATACCCTATAACTAGGGCTTAGGAGGTCTATAATAAGGTTATACGCTCCCTTATTAGCTATACCGCTATAACCTTTTATACCCCTATATTATATAATAATAAGCTATTTAGGATAATTAAGAACCTTACTAGAGCTTAGTCCGTATACTTTCGTACTATTACTAGCGCTTATAAAACTACCCTTATTTATTATCTCGAGTCTAAAACCTAGACCCCCCCTATTAACTTATACCTTAACCTACGTATAATTAGCTCCCTAGCGCGCCTCGATCGAATAAAAATACTACATAAAATTAAATAGGCTTTTTACGGAGTTAGTAAATACCTAATAAGATTCCCCTAGTACTAACTCTCTTAATAATAACCCGGCTATACCCCCTTTTTATAAGAAATTAAATACGTATAAGAATAGACTAATACTATTAACCTCCTTAGAAATACCTTCCTTTACTATTATCTAGCTAAAGACTAGGTACGAAAATAGGATTATTTAAAGATTAGGCTATATAATAACCGATATTATAACCCCTTTTTTTATCTAGCTTCCTATACTACTTTAATTAGCCTAATACCCTTAAGATATATAAAGGCCTCCCTAAATACGTTAGTATTATAATAATATAGTTATAAATAGGTAAAATAGGCTTCCGAGAGTTCCTCTTCTAATAACGTATTCCTAATATTATTACCCCCCTTTACTTTTACGGGAGAGGGCTAGAGAATATTTATTATATTATCCTTTATTATCTAAAGTATAATAAATACTAGTCTTCCCTTTTATAAAGGATTATAACCGATAAGTACTTACGTTTTAAGCTTTAATATTACCCTAGTACTATTATACTCGCTAAATAAATACTATATTATAAGAGTTTTTATTAATTTACTCTTATAAACTCCTTATATACTACCCTAACTATATCCTAGGTTTTATATTTATAACCGCTTATATAGACTAATCTCTACCGTATTTATTAACTACTTAACCCTACCTAAGCTATCTTATTATCCTTATCCTTATAATACTTACTTAAGATTTTTTAAACGGGGCTATTATAAACTACGGCTAATATTATTTTTAATACTAGAGTTAATAAGCTAGCCTTAACCTCCTTAGTTAGCTATTTTATAGACTTATTAACCTTCTTTTACTTTCTGCGTAGAATAACTCGCTTTAGTATAGTAATAATAGGCTACTTATTAACTCGTATTATTATAATAAACGACTTGTCCGTATTATTATCTAGGTCTATAATAGAGGTTATAAAAGGGTTAAGGGTATTCGGGGATAACCTAATTATAATTATTTAGCGCTTTATATTATTAGTATTATTACCTAATACTATCCTACCCTTCCCTTTATTAATAGTATAAATAATAGGCGTTTCCTAAGTATTAGAGTTAATAAGTATAAAAGCCTTAATTATAGGTTAAGAAGACCTATTATTCTTTTATATAATAATAACTAGCGTTTATAATTATTTTATAATATCCTTAATAGTACTTATAATCTTCTTTATTATTTTAAATAATACTTTTAGCTCTATTTTAACGTTTTTTATAGCCTAGGCGGTAGATTTATTAGTATTAATAGAGTACTAATTAAGCGAAATAGCCTTAGCCTTACTTTAAATCGTATATATATTATAGTACTAATCTCTTTACTCGGAATCGCTCTAAATAACCTTTGCCGCCTCTAGCCTAGCCTCCTTATTAAGCTCTTTTATTATTATAGTCTCCTTAGCCTTTTTTACCCTAAAATTAGTATAGAATTTTATACTTACTTCGACTATATTAGGTATTATCTAGCTTTTAGTTAAATCTTGCTTTTACCCCTACTAAGATTAAATATACCTTATAGTAAACTATATTTACTTTTATATATATTATATAAGAGTTAGCTATAATCGTTACTTTAGTTAATATTATTATTATACTTATTAAAGAATCTTACTTATAATACTAGTCCTAATAGCTATCGACTAGTATACTAGCCCTTTATTAAATAATATATAAAATATAATTATTATAAAGTATTTTCCGCTTAGTACTTATATTAATTTCTTAAAGTATTTTTATTTAATATTATTATTATTATTATAAGGAAGTCGGGTAATAACCTAGGCGTATATAGGGTATTTTTACCCTATATAAATAGGGTACCTATTTTACTAATCTACCCTATTACCTTAGTACCTTTACCTATATATAAGGCCCCTTCCCTTTAGACTTTAACTTAACTCCCCTCCCTTCTTACCCTTTTTTCTACCCCCCCCCCTTGTTTTTCCTCCCTCTTTATTATAGCCTAGTAGGGTTAGGATTAATCTACTACTACTCCTACTTATACTACCGATTCCTACCCGACTTCGGGCTTTTATTCTATAGAAGAGGGGGGTTTTCCCCCGGGTCCTCCCGGTTTTTCCTCCCTATAGTTAGCTAGATAGATTCCTAGATACCTATAGGGTTACTAGAGTAAGATTAAATAAATAAATAAATAAATATAATTAAGGTTAATTACCTTAGTATAATACTAGAAGTAGGCCTTTAGCTTAGTATTAACCCTTATAAAATATAAGTAATTTCCGATTAAAAATTTAAAAGTTTCTATAATTATAAGGCTATATACTCTTTCCTCGGTCTTTATAATTTTATTCGGGTCTTTTACTATTATATTAATAATATACCTAAGCCCCTAAATTATTTACTAAAGAGAAATATAGAGTTTTCCCTTAGACCCGATTAATATAAGGCCTTTACCTAGCTAAAAAAGCTTATTATAAAAACTCTTTTTTTTACTTTCTTCCGACCTAAGCTCCCGATTTATTTTAAGACTAATACCTTATATTATACTATTACTAGAGTTCTCTAATAATAATAGTCCGATAAATATACTTAAAAACCTACTAGTTTTTTCTTTAAAACTATAGCCCCTATTAAAAAAGCCTATTCTATTTAAAACCGCGAATTCCTTATAATTATATAAAGTCTTAAGTACTTCTACCCCGAGGTTCTAGGGTAGAAGTTTAATATTATTACTAATTATAAGGCTTTTCTATACTTCGTAATAAAAAGGCTTTTATTTATTTAATAAGTATACTAATCTAACTTCTTGGCTTAATTTAATATATGCTTTTTTATTACCCTAGCTAATTAAATATAATAATTAATACTTTATTTTAGAAGATTATAAAACTCTTAATAATTAAAGCCCGGGAGAAAGAAGAGTATATATTTAGTATAATTTTACTAAAAAAGCTTAGATTTAACCTACTTATAACCCTTAACCTAGCTTCCTCGATTATTAACTTTATTATAGTTTATATAAAGACTATACCTATAAGCGCGGACTTAGTTAACCTAATCCGATAAAAGGATATAATATAAGACCTTAGTTAATAAGGGAGTTAACTAATTATACTAAAGAAGTCGATTAATAGTATTTTTCTATAGACTACCCTTATTCGCGCTATTTATAAACCCGCTATCTTCGTATATAATAACTAGAATAAAATACTTAAGCTCTTATAATAGGATTATTATTAACTAAATATAAAATAAAATATTTATTATTATATTTATAATTATTATAACTATTAAAAGAATAAGGCCCCTTATAATAAAACCCCTAGACCTTTTTACCTACTATTAATCCCGATTATTATTTAGGAATATATAGCCTACTATAAAAAGATAATATTATACAATTACTATAAATACGACTTTATTTCGACCTTTACCTGTAAGTTTAGTAGGATTATTATTATACTACCTAGTAAGAAGAAAAATATAGTAAAAATCCTAATAGGATATTACTTCCGCTTATTATATTATTTTTTTAGGATACTCCTCGTTTAGATTATAAATAATACTAGCCCCTTTATATTAGTATTCCTTATTAAGATTAATCGTTTAACTAGTATAAAGTATTAGTATAATAATACTCTTTACCCTTAAATATAAGGAAGTATTAAAATTATTAATTAATACTTAAATTAATACTTATAATTCTATATTAGAAAATATTAGGATAATTAGAGTAATTTCCTACTAGCTCTTGACTTTACGTATAATTTCTCCTAGTATACCTTAATTAATATAGCCCTATTAATTATCGTATTAGGTAAAAACCTATAGAACCCGCTCTTAATTAATATTATTATAGAACCTTAAAACCGCTTAACGCCTATAATTATCGTACGGGATCTAGTATAACAAGTGTAGGTAATATAATAGTAGGCCTAGTAGGCTTTAATAAACGCCTAAAGTTAATAAAAAAAATAAGCCGATAAGAAGTACTAGCCCGCGGATTTTACGATTAGTAATAAGGTCTTCCTTAGTAGAAAAGAGTTTAGTATTATTACCCTAACTACTCGCCTCGATATATAATAGTTAGGCCCCTTTACGATTACTATAGAAAAGGGGTATAGCTATATCTTAAATCTATCGGAAAGCTATAATATAATAAACCTCTTTTATACTAATTTACTTATTATCTAAGGCTATTATAGATTATAGCTATTAATAAATATATTATCGGTAATATAAATTAGTCTTATAAGATTATTATAATCCTAATAAAGCCTACTCCTATAGGCTTTAAAGTCTAGGTTATAGCCTAAAAAGACCTTTTTTATAATAGCTTTAGTATTAACTAAATAATACCTTAGAGCTAATAGCTAAGAAGAGGCTAATAAAAAGAAGAAAAGCCGAAAAAGAGTAAGGCCCTTGCTTTAACCCGACCTAAAGTATTATAGTTTATTTACTAAATAAGCTATTATAATAAATATATTACATCTTTTTAGATAATCTCTTTTTCTTACTACTGCTTTTCCTTACCCTTTAACGCCTAGGCTATAGGGTAGTAGGTACTTACTAAGTTAATTATAGTATTTTAAAAAGCTTTATTAAGGCTAAGAAATGAGATATAAAAGGTAAATACTAGCCTTAGGGCTAAATCGATATAAAATATACTTTAAATAGTATAATAAGTATTTCTAGGTAATATCTCTTAATAATTACCTTTATTTATTTACCTTCTTCTACTTCCTAGGTTAATTAGGTTGTATAAAAGGATAATAACCTCGTTTTTCTTTTATTAATAGTTTTTATAAGTACTAAATTCAAGATAAAAGTCCGCTAATAGCGGATAATAATATAACCCCGGGTATAACTAATACTATATTTTTAGTAAGGAAGCGGTTAAAGAAGTAAAAGTACTATTTATAATAGCCGAGTATAATAATAATATAGGTAATATTAATATTACTAGTTAGCTAAGGGTATTAAAAGAGTTTAAATATTGTATTTAAAAGGGAAATTAATAGGTTATTATATAGTTTTTTTTCCTTAAGACTACCTTAGTAAATAACTATCTCCTTTAACTTAGTAGTATATACCCCCCTAGAATAAGATTAAAAACTAATACGCTTAGGAATAATAAATTATAAAAGAGCTTTTTATAGCCTATACTTTAAATAATACTTCGAGGTAAAGATTATAAGTAGGATATGCCTTTATACTACTTTTTATATATAATTATATTTGGATATTAAATAATAGAGCGTATATAGTATTATAAGGACTTAAGGCTGGTTAGCCTTATTAACGGAGGCTATTAGGCAAGCCTATTAATAAGAAAATACTAATAAGGACTAGGAAGGGTTATAATATTTATAAAGTTAAAATATATATATTACCTAACTATTAGTACTTCTATTATAGTAATATTTATAAATAGATAGAAGTACTCCTACTTATATAGTATTGAATTAGCTATAACCCTAGTCTACTACCTGCTTATAAACTTATAATAGTTAAAGGGATAGAAGTTTATATACTAAGTTAGTATTAATAAGTTATATATTATATTTTATAACTTTATTATTATTATAATTTAGAAAATAAGTAAATATATTAAAGTATTATTAATAAAGATTCTAAAATTAAAAAAGAAATAAGCTTAAAAAGCTCTAGATTAATAGTCTTTTATATAAATTAAAAAGGGCTTAAAAGTATAATAAAATCTATATTATTATATAAAAGCCCGGGATAAAGATATTTTAAAGCCGGAAAAGTAGGATATAAATAAAGAAAAGGTTTTTAAAAAGGCTCTAAAGAGTTAAAGAGGCTAGTATATACTAGAGCTAGTATATAAGTAAGTATATAATATAAGTAGATATAGAACTTATATAATAAAATATACTACTAGCCTTATTAGCCTTATTATTTTTAATTATACTATTTTACCCCCTTTTAAGCCTGATTTTTTTCCTCTTTTTATATTATATACCTATTATTATAAAAGACCTATAAGTAATCTAAAGCTTTTTACTTTTTTCTTTTTTTAGCTTTTAGTCTTTATATATAGTACTTAATATATTAACTAACCTAGCTATTATATAAAAAGTATATTTAGTTAATGTTTTTCTTCTATTTCTTTCTTATTTCTTTTATAAACTTAATAAATTATAATTTAAGTTTAAAGATTTTAAATAGTAGTTATAGAAAAATATATTTATTAGGAATTCTTTTATTATCTTCCTAAGTATACTTAAGAGATTAAGGAGTTTATTAATATATTTAAAAATATATAATAAAAAGAACCTAAATAATAAAAAGATTAGTACTCTTATTATTAAAAGTATATAGAATATATATATTTACTCTAGTTTTAATACTTATTTTTTAGTTTTTTACTATTATTATTAAGATTAGGTTAAGCTTTATATCTTAAGTAAAAAAGAATAAAAATAAATAAAAAGGGGCTTTATAAGTAGTTAAAAAAAGTAACTATAGCTTTAATAGAATTTTTACTTTAAACTCTTTACTTATAATACTATTAGTTTAGCTACTTTAATATAAATATATTACTTTATTTAAAATTTAAAAAAGGTAAAAAAGAGAGTCTATTATAACTAGTAATAATAAGTAAATATATAAAGGTACTTAAACGAAGATTCTAAGCTAAAGAAGAAAAGAAGATAAAAAGGAAAATAAAAGAGTAAATCCTACTACTTTTTATACGGGGTACGGGGTTTAGATTATATAATAAGAAATTTAATAAAAAGGGGCTTAAGCGGATTATATAGAATCCATAAAGAGGTATAATATTACCCCCTAGCTTATTATATAACTTTATAAATCCTGTATAATCTACCTAAGCCCCCTATTATTATACCCCTTATTATATAATTTAAACCCTATATCCTATATAAAAGGTAGTAGGATTTACTCTTTTATTTTCTTCTTTTTCTCTTCTTTTTCTTTAGCTTAGAATCTTTATTTAAAGTACTTTAATATATTTACTTATTATTATTAACTATACCCATAAGTCCTAGGCTTGTATCTCGCCTAGTAGATATAAAAAAAGAGAGATACCTAATAAAAACGAGATAGCTACCTATATACTACCTAGGTGGATTCCTAATAAAAAAGATACCTCGTTTAAGTCTTCTTTCTATTTATCTTATTATATCGTAATAATAGGTATTTCTAATTAAAATAAATAATAAAATAAAGATCCTTTATATAGCCTAGGCTATTATAAAATCTTATAATAAGAAGGAGTATAAAAAATAGGATAAAGTAAAGCTAGTATTACCTTTTTACCTAGGTAATAGGTATGGATACGTAATCCCTAAATAGCTTTGAATACCGCGCCTAAGCCTTTATAGGTAGCCGCGGATTCTTTATTTTTAATGCTCTTTCTAGCTAAAAAAATAGCCTAGGCTTCCTTAACTACTCTTTTATTAAGAATTTATTTTTATATTATATTTATCTATAAGTAGATAAATAAAAAATAAATAGAAAGTAAACTATTAGAAGGTATTTTAGTAGGAGTAATAGGTACTCCCGGCTATATAATAGTATAAGGCTCCTAGCCTAGAGAGCTAGATTAAGAAGGTAATATTACGGACTAGTACTTAGGATATAGAGTAGGCTAAGGAGCCTAACCCTTACGGTAGCTAGGCTAGGCTACAAGGCCTAATTCTTATATAAAGAGGTTGTTTTCCCCCCCTTCTTTTTCCTTTCTCTTTAAGTAAAGAAGCTAGAATAGCCCCCTTCTTTAAGAATAGAAGTTAATTATTATAAGTATATTCTCCTAGCCTTAGTACAGGTACTAGGCTATAGCTTCTTCCTTCTATTTTTAATTTGCTTTTAATACGGTTTTTTAACTACTTTTACTATGGATCTTTAACCCCTTTTTCCCCCTTTTCCCTCTTTTTCTTCTTTTTCTTAGGAGTAGCCTTCCTCTCTTGCTAAAGTATCTTTTCTATAGGAAATATACCTAAGTAGTATATAGGTAGCTATCCTGTTTTTATTAGGTGTCTCTCTTTTTTATACTTACTAAGCGAGATACGAGCCTAGGACCTATAGGTAATACTATTCTTAGTTTTTTTTATTAATAAGTATTTAATAAAATATATATTACTCTTTATATTTTATAAAAACCAAAAATACCGTATTAGATTAAAAATTAGACTTTAAACCCTAATATAAGTCTATTATTATAACTAAACCCCTATAATTAGTAAAAAAGTCTATTATTTTACTAGACTTACCTTAAAAACTCCCTAGAATAAAGCCTTAAAAAAGTATTAAACTAAGACCTCTTATCCGCTTTAAAAGGACTAGAATAATTAGACTTAAACCTAAACCTAGCCTAAATCCCCTTGTTCTTCTTAGAAAACCTAGGATAAGATTTTTTAGAAATAGTTTCCTTTTTATTAGCCTAGTCGAACATATAAATATTTTTTATAGAAATAATAGCCTTTAAAGTAAAAATAGTATAATAGTATTATTCTAATAACCCTTATTATTTTTAAAGAATAATTTCTATTATCTTTAAGGGGCTTTTTACTTTAAACTTTATAATTATTAATTACTAATAAAATAATATAAAAAGATTTTATAATATTTAATAACCCTAACCCTAAATACTCGGATAAGACTAAGTTCTATTATAAGGATATTAAGACTTTTATTAATAAGAAAAAAGAGTTTAATATACTATCTATATTCCTACTTAGTTAAGATAATTTAGAGTCTTAAGTTAGCCTTTAATAACCTAAATAAGTATAAAAATCGGTTAATTATATTCAAGAATTATACTTTTTCCTTAATAATAAATAAGATATTTTAAAATTTATTATAGAGTTTAATAACTTAATTATAAAAGCTCGTATCCTAATAAATTAATTTAAGTATATTCTTTTAAAGTATTTACTTATTAACTTAAACCCTAGCCTATTTTAATTATCTAGGAATAGCCGAGTTTCTTATAAAAACTATTATAAGGCTATTAAGAACTCCGTTTTCTATTTATTAAATAGTCTATATAAATACGTATATATAAGAAGGGAGAGTAAAAGTAATCCAAATTATATATAAGTAAAAATAAATACCCTTTCCTTATTATACAAAGAAGAGAAACTATATATCTATTTACTATCCTATCCCTATTAACCCCCGTCTTCTTTTTTAAAAGGAAACGTACTTAGATTAAATTAGATAATATAATAAGATATCTAAACCCCTATTCCTAAATCGTATAAAGTATAATAGTCTAATACTATTTACTTTATAGTTTTTAGGATAAAAATACTAATAGGATACTAATACTCGATTTTTTTATAAAAAAGTATATTTATAAAGAGAAGAATTAACCTTTAGAAAGAGCTAGGTTTTCTAAGAAAACTTAACTATAAGTATAAGGAAAAACCTTTATATAATACTAAATAAGTATAAGTAAAATTAGGAAAATTTACTCTAAAGAAAAAATACTAAATTAAAAAGTTAAAAAAAACTCCTACTAGCTAGAAAAAGAGAAAAGAAGCGTTAATCTATTTATAAATTATAGGGTAAAAACCGTATTTTATTATTTAAATCCTTTAGAGTTAAATACCTATAGAAAAAAAAGAGGAAAAGACTAAAAAGTACTTTAAGAGTAAAAATACTAGGAAATATTATAAAATTAATACTATAACCTAAGCTATAAAGCTTTATTCTATTGTATATAAGCGTTTAATAAGCTTAAAAGAGGTATAAAAACCTTTTTTCTTTTTTTTTCTTTTTTCTCCTTTTTTTTCTTTTTTTTTAGTAGAGATAATAATAATAATAATAATAATAATAATAATAATAATAATAATAATAATAATAATAATAATAATAATAATAATA
>PDHP01000241.1:0-48455 GCA_003339455.1 Ophiocordyceps camponoti-leonardi (nom. inval.) | reverse complement strand
CTTATCCCCCTCTTCCACCTCTCCCCTCTCTTCTCTTCCCGTCCCACGGCCCTGGCTCCTTTCCTCTTCTTCTTCTTCTTCTTCTCTCCCCCCCCCCCCCCCCCCCCCCCCCCCCCCCCCCCCCCCCCCCCCCCCCCCCCCCCCCCCCCCCCCCCCCGCCCCCGCCCCTCCCCCCCCCCCTTTTTTTTTTTTTTCCCCCCCCCCCCCCCCCCCCCCCATCGAGAGGAGACATGGAATTTTCAGGGCACTATCACCTTGGAGCCGGAGCCCAGTCGGCGGCTTACCAGTCCTTTCTGCCGATGCAGCACGACTTTGAAGCGCCCGTCAGTTATTGTTTTCCCCTGGTTTGATTCTTGATCTTCCTTGCTTGAGACAGAGAGGACTCAATGTGAAAGCTTTTTTCTTTTCTTCTTAGGACGTCGTCTTCGATCCTTTTCCTCACCGCGCCTACGATCTTACGCCGACGTATCATCAACCACAACAACAACAGCATCATCATCATCATCAACCTCAAGCCTTTTCCGACCTTCCTACGCCTCCGCCAAGCACGGCCGGCCCCACGACCGTCTTCGGCCAACAGCTTCAAGGCGCCGTCACCAATGTGATCCATCACCTCTCCGGGTCGGTCGCCAAGGGCTTCGACGACGTGATCCCTACCAACCAGAAGGGCAGCGACGAGGAAGAGCTCCTGACGCCGGCTCAGTCGAGACGAAAGGCTCAGAATCGCGCGGCGTAGGTTGAACCCTTCTTCTTGCTTTTCCCCTTCTTACCCCCCCTTTCTCTATTTTTATATGGAAAATAAAAGAACAAGGTGAACTTTTTTTTCCTTTCTTTTCCCGCCTTGTCCTTGGCTTTCCCTTTTTCCTCTCCCGAAATAGACAGAGAGCTTTTCGAGAAAGGAAGGAAAAACACGTCAAGGACCTCGAGGCGAAACTCGCCAGCCTCGAAGCAGCGCAGCAAAAGGCCTCGGTCGAGAACGAGAGACTCAGGCGCGACCTGCAAGAGATGTCGACGCAGAACGAGATGCTACGCGCAACGACTTCATCTTCGACCACCGTCGGCGTCGTCATCGGCCGCTCCTCTTCCTCTCCCACCTCACCGCCCGAAGCAGCACCCTGCAGCAGCCCGCTCGAGGAATTCTACCCGTCGGATGAATTCTACTCTACCGTCTTGGAAAACAGTACGTTTCGGAAGGGTTCCCCCTCGCGGCGCGTCGTCACGTCCGATGATGGGGAGCCGTTGCTCGCTGCCGGAGCGGCGTGGGACCTTATCGTTTCCCATCAGCTTTATCGTCGGGGCTTGGTCGATGTCGGCCATGTTAGTGATCGGCTAAGGGGCTCGGCTCGGTGTGATGGGAAGGGCCCTGTCTTTGAGGAGAGGGCTGTGCTTGAGGCTATCGAGCAGAGCGTTGCGAGTGGATCTGATGATTTGTTATAGCCTTGGGGTATTTACTTGTCTCTTTACCTGTCTCCTTTTCCTGCGATAATTGCTGTCTCTATGTCTTTCATACTCTATTTGGGTTGCGTGGCGTATAGGGACAATAGCTATCTTGCATTTTGAAACTCTGATCTGGTATTCTTCGGGGTAGAAGCTCTTAGTATCACAGGTTTCATCATCCGTCTATTGGATATATGACTCTTCATCGACTCTGACTAGATACTCTTCACTACAAATATGCCTATCTGGTCAATCCTGGGAGCGTATTCGTACATACATCTGAAGCCAGCCTTTCGAGCATCATGTTAAATAGCACGCGTACATTACCCCCCCGTATATCATGAAATTCCTCCTCTTCACCAGCATCGTCCTCACCGGCGCTTGACTTTCTTGGACGACGGCGACGGCACGTCCACATGATGGTGTTTGATGGTGAGGCACCATATGTCGAGGTAGTCGCAAATAGTGACGATGACGTCGACCACGAAGCTGCCGTAGACACCGACGGCGGCGCCCAGCATGAGGAAGAGGTATGCCACCTGATAGACGCCGTCGCCGAGGGCGCTGGGCCAACCGACGCCAATGTGACGCTGCAGGAAAGGGCCCAACGAGTCGAAGACGCCGAAAGCGAGGGGAAGGCCGAGAACGTTCCAGTAGGGGAAGCGCATCTTGACGAGGTGAGCGGTGATGATCTGGCCGACGCTATAGGCGTTGACGGTGCCGGCGAAGAGGACAAACGGCACCAGATGGTTCTCCAGGATGTTGGGCTGCAGCAGCAAGTAAGCGACGATGAAGACCCAGACGGCGAAAAAGGGCACGAGGCCGAGGAGGGCGCCTCGGGATCGGTCGCCGCGGGCGCGACGGGCTCGAATCACGTTGAACGAGGACTCGATGGTGTTGGAGACGAGAACGCAACCGCCCTGGACCATGAACCAGTCGGTAAAGGACAGGTCATAGATGAGGGCGGGGATTCCGATCGAGTCCGGCACGCCAAGCGTCTGCAGCGCGCTCGCCTGCCAGATGTGGCCGCCGCCGAAGTAACCGGTCAGGGCGAAGACGCTGGCGAGCGTAAGGACGCCCTCGACGGGGCCGCTGATGATGCCGAGGGTGAGGGTCTTGGTGTGGTACTCGTCCCACGTCTGGACGTAAAAGGTGAGGAGGGCTGCGTTCCGTTTGTCGTCGGGGAATCATGTGAGTCGTACTCGTCAGCGCGCGTGACACGATGGTTAAGGGGAGCGGTGGTGTATATGCGTACAGGCGAAGAGGGTCGCCACGGTCCTCCAGCTCTGGCCCAGGTTTTGGGAGGCGGCGAAGAGGAGGACTTCGAGGGAGGTGTTGAGGGCGTCGACGCCATGATCGAACAGCTCGCCCAAGGGGCCGGACTGCTTGGTGCGGCGACTGCAGAAGGTGAGAAGAAGGGAAGAAAAGAAGAACGAAAGAAAGACGGATTTATGATCGGACAGCCGAATAATCCATGACTTTGACGCGCTGACTTGAGAGCAAGCAGGATGGAAAGGGGAGAAAGATGGTGATGGAATACTCACGCTTGTGTGCCGTCGACGGCGTCAAAGGTCTGATAGAGAAAGAGGCCCACAGCCCAGCTGTAGTAAACCCAGGAGGGACAATCCTGATCGAGCCCGGGGCTGTACCAGAGCAAGGTCAGGACGTTTGCGACGACGAACATGAAGCCGGTGAGGGTGATGAGGTTGGGCGCCATGCGCATCGGGAAGCACTTGATGACGACATGGGTGTAGAAGGGCTTGAGGACATATTTTGACACGAGCGAGCGGTCGACGGCCGAGTACTTGTACTCCTTGAGCGCTGGGAGGTGGCGCTGTCGGACGTAGACCATTTTTGTGTCTGTGTTTTTTTTTTTCTTATTTGGCGCAACGTCACACGAGACGTCGGCTTTTGACGAGGCGAAGACGCGATGGATGGATGGACGATAAGGGGAACCCGCCGAGTCGGAGTCGGAGGCGGAGGCGTAAAGGGCGAGAAGAATAACCAAGAAGAGTGGTAAAGAATGAATAAATAGTAGGTAGTAGGTAGGTAGGTAGGTAGGTAGGAAGAGGGATATTGATCGAGAGCAGCTTTGTTAGGTAGGTATCCTGTGGCCTCTTCTCTTTTTTCCCTCTTCTTTTCCCTCTCTATCTCTCTCTCTCTCGCTCGCTCACTCACTCACACACACTCTCTCTCCCCACCCGCTCCCCCTTCTTTGGACGAGCCGTCGTCGGAGGGCGAGGGCCAGGGAGAGATCCCAGGGCGGCGGCCGACCCGCTCATCGGCCATGGCGGGCGGGCAAGGGACGCTGCTGGCTGGGCTGGCGCCGGATTACGTAAAGCCGTACGGATAAGCTGTTTAAAGCACCACCTAGTACGGAGTAGACGCCTCATGAGATTATCCGTCCACCGCGACACGAGAGCACGTGATTCCCCGTCGAGCGTTACCTTCTTCTGCATCCGCAGGTAGCATTTTCGTCATCAGAATCTGCGGAAGGGCCTTTCAAACCGGGTTTCTAGCTAGAATTTACTTTCCTTTTTTCCCCCTCCTCCTCCTCTTCTTCTTCTTCGTCTTCGTCTTCGTCTTCGTCTTCTTTCCTTTGGGTTTCCTCTTCCTCTTCTCCTTCGTCTTCTAATTCTTCTCCTTCTCCTTCTTCATCTTCTTCTTCCTTCTTCTCCTTCTTTCCTTCCTTCTCTCGACAGACCGGTGTCTTCGAGATGCCGCTTTCCGCTAGGCATCTAGCCGGCACTCCTACTCGGATCGCCGCATTTATGCCCTTCTTCATACTTAATAATCTTCCTTTCCTTAACTGACAGGATCGTCGTCGTTTGAGCGGCTCCTCTTCACGAAGATCCTCTCCCATCATCCCGTCGTTCCTGTTCCCCTCTGATTCATAGTTTGCCCTTTTTTTTATTTCATTTTGACTCTTCCTTTCTGCTCTTTTCATCGCCTTCATATTGCCTCTCTTTCTCCATCACCTACCTTTCTTCTTCCTTCGTCCACCGGTTAAGCCGTTCTTCGCCTCGTCGACGTTACCTGGGCCGTTGCCCAAACTTTATTCTTCGACCAACGTCTATTCCTGCTTAGCTATTCGCCCAACGGCAGCATCTTGCTACCGCCGTCATGTCCAAGGATCACCTCGAGCCGACGCCGCCGCCGCCGCCGCCAACGTCTTCGAAAAATTCGGTCGGCCATGGGGCCGCACAACCGACTGGGAGCGACGGGGGAAGCCCAGTTAAGAACGGCGCCCCTCGCCGCTCGACGTCTACGCCCGCCACAGCCGCCGTCCCTTCAGCTAAACGACAGATGCAAAGCTCTGCTCCGTCTTCCCGTCCGACGTCGACGACACCCGCCTCTGCCCCCGTCACTCAAGCTCAACCTCGTCGCGCGACATCGGCGTCCGCCTCTGCGAAAACCAATTCTTCGCAGCGTTGGAGCACGTCGAACAAGCAGCGCGACGACTGGCGCAAGTGGTCGGAAGTCATCGTCAAGGTCGACGATCTCCCTGCCGACGTCACCACTGCCATGTTATTCTCCAACTTTTCCCCCGAGGGTCGTGTTATTCGCATCGAGTTGAACGACAGCAGTGCAAAGATTTTCTTCGATCCGCCTCCGGATCGCTCCTTCTGGCACTCATCTTTTCGCTTGAGCCACCCTGACCGACGCAAGTATCCTGAGGGATGTCCTGTGCGAGTCATGCTATTCCGCAACGACCATTCCGGTCGCCGCGACGCACGTAACCACATCTTCATGGGCTTCAAGGAACTGCAGTTTGGTAACATGGTGGGGCTGACCTCCATGGCCGTCGCCAAGTCCATCACCTCAACCGGCATGGAGCTGGAGCTCTACGTTTGGTCCAAGCAGCTTACCGCCTACTTCACGGTCCCCGCCGAGGCAGGCGATTGGACCGGCACGAGGCGGTTCCGCTTCAGAGTCCCCGTCTCCCAAATCTCAAAAACGTACGAGGTTGTGGCTGCCGATGGCACAGTCTCCTGGGTGCTCCCCCTACCTCGTCCTCCTCGCTACTTTTGGAAGATGGATGATATCGAGTCCACCTTATTTCCGGGCGAGACCTCCTGGAGCGAGGAGAAAACCTGGTTTCGCGCGACCAACGTACTATCCGACCTGGACGCCGTCATGTGTCATCCCGTCGCCATCCATACTGACATGGCCGACCCGGAGTATATCGACATCGGCAGTTGGACTACCTTTCGCTTCGTGCTTTCCGATCAAACGTCTTCCCGGAAGGAAAAGGACACCTGGGTGCAGCTTCGGAGCTCTCTCGAGAATCTCAACGTCACCGTCGTTCACACAAACGACTTCACCTTCAGGCCGGCCGGCAAGACCATGTGGGACTTCTTCGACCACCAGCCTGCCACCGCCAACGGTCATGCCTCGGCCCTGCTGGAGATGGCTGCCTCGCCCGTCGTTCATCTCCCCTTCGAGGTACGCTATCAGCTTGAGGTCTGCGTCTCTCGCGGCATCCTCAACGAGAACACCGTCACCGCAGAGTTCCTGCAGACGCTTGCAGGCCTCAAGCCCGCCGACGCCACCCGCCGCCTCGAGTTCCTGGCGGATCAAAAGGAACCGGCCTTCGACCCGATTCAGGCCTTGCTAGACTCGGACGCCTCGTCTTACTTGCCCAAGTCGAGACTGCCTCATTATTGCGCCTTGATACGTAAAGCCGTCATCACGCCGACTTCGATTCGGTACAGCTCCCCGACGGTGGAAACGTCCAACCGCGTCTTGCGCAAGTATAACCACTATCAGGACCGCTTCCTCCGAATTCAGTTCCTCGACGAGGAGGAGCAGAGGCGCATCGCCTTCAACGAGCCGCAAAACGACGACATTTGGAAGCGCATGATGCGTACCCTCTTCTGGGGCATCCGCATCGGAGATCGCCTTTACGAGTTTCTCGGTTTCGGCAACTCGCAGCTCCGCGAGTGCGGCGCCTACTTCTTCTGTCCGACCGAGCACACGTCGTGCGACGAGATCAGAAGGTGGATGGGCGATTTCGACCACATCAGGATCGTCGCCAAGTACGCGGCCCGCATGGGCCAGTGCTTCTCGACGACGAGGGAGATCCGCGGCATCTGCAAGCCGACGTCGCTGCGCATCCCGGACGTGGAGCGCAACGGATACTGCTTTACCGACGGCGTCGGCATCATCTCCGACTTTCTGGCCGGTTTCATCATCCAGGAGATGGATCTCGACGTCCTGGACAACCCTACCGCCTTTCAGTTCCGCATGGGCGGCTCCAAGGGCGTGCTGGCCGTCTGGCCGCAGAAGGCGAAGGGCATGACGGTCATGGTGCGCGAGTCGCAGGAGAAGTTCAAGGCCGAGTTTAACGGTCTCGAAATTATCCGCTGCGCCAGACGGGCGACGGCGACGCTTAACCGTCAGACGATACCCATCCTCGAGTGTCTCGGGGTGCCCGTCTCGGCCTTTACCAAGCTGCTGGACCTGCAAATCAATGAGTACGAGCGCGCCATGAACGACGACTCAGTCGCCATCGGGCTGCTGACCAAGTACGTCGACGAGGCTCAGAACTCGCTAGTGCTGGCCGAGATGCTCGAGGCGGGCTTCCACCGCGAGGGCATCCGGGAGCTTTTCGTCGTCAATCTGCTGAACCTGTGGAGGTCGTGGACGCTGAGGCTCCTCAAGGAGAAGGCGAGGATCCAGGTGGAAAAGAGCGCCTTTGTACTCGGCTGCGTCGACGAGACGGGCACGTTGAGGGGTCACTCGGCGGCGACCGAGGGCATCGGCGGCAAGGACATCAGCAAGCTGCCGCAGATCTTTCTCCAGCTGACGGATCCGACGCAATGCGACCAGACGGAAATCATCAAAGGCGTCTGCATCGTCGGCCGCAACCCCTCCCTCCATCCGGGCGACATTCGAGTGGTTGAGGCGGTCGACGTGCCGCAGCTTCGTCATCTCAGGGACGAGATCGTCTTTCCCTCGACGGGCGACCGCCCGCTACCCAACATGCTCTCCGGCGGGGACTTGGATGGAGACGACTTTTTCTGTGAGTATCTGCGACAGCCGTCTCAGTGCATTTACCTTTTATGATTCTGCTACGCATGTATCTGACAAAATTTGCTCGCCTCTTCGCTTAGGTATCTGGGAGCCCAGCCTCTTACCGGATGAGTGGAACTATCCACCCATGAATTACACCGGCCTCAAGCCCAAGGAGCTGTCGGAACCCGTCAAGGTCGACGACATTCGAAACTTCTTCGTCCAGTACATGAAGAACGATAACTTGGGCCTGATCGCCACTGCGCACGTCGGACAGGCGGACCTGCATGGTCCGAAGTCGCATATTTGTGAGTTCACCACCTCATCTCCCCTTCTCCCAGCCCCCTTTCCCCCCTCTTCAAGCTCCCGCGAGATCTGACCAACGTATCTTCATCAGGTCAATGGCTGGCCGAGGAACACTCCAAGGCCGTCGACTACCCCAAGACTGGTCAGCCGGCGGATAAGATGGGACCGGATCGGCAGCCAAAGAAGTGGCCGCACTTTATGGAGAAGAGGCCCTCGTATCATTCTAACAAGGCATTGGGCGTCGTGTACGACAAGGTAGTAAAGCAGGCAGTGAAATTCTGCCCCGATTGGGAGCACGCCTTCGACAAACGCGTCCTCCTCAAGTTTGAGCTCGACGACGATACGCTCTCCAAGGCCCGGAGTCTCAAGGCCGAGTACGACGTCTGCGTGCGTCGGATACTCATGCAACACGCCGTGGCGACCGAATTTGAGCTCTTTACGACTTGGGCAATGTCGGCTCCTCCCGTCGGAACCGACTACAAGCGCCAGGAGCAGCTCGGCTGGGAGTTCGACACGCTGAGGACGCGCTTTCGTGAGCAGTGCTACGAGGCGGCCGGCGGCAGCGACGCCAAGCGGCTGGACAGATTCGTCGCCGCCATGTACTGCGTCACGGAGCAGGAGATGAAAGCCGCTCTTACCCGGCATGATGACAGCGAGGACGATGGGTGGGAGGAGAACGAGCCGGGGAAATCCCAGCCCGAACCCAAATCGATGCCGCTCATCAGCTTTCCCTGGATCTTTTACCGGGTCATGATCCGCATAGCGACGGGCCGCGAGCCTAGGACCCGGAGAACGCAGCAGGGGATTTCGTCCCGCTGGATGCCGCAAAGAGTGACGGTCGAAACCGCGGACACTGTCGCCTCGACGACGACGGCGACGGCAACCCCGGCCCTGACGACGGCCTCGACCCCGGCATTGACCCCGGTAGCAGCGGAGGAGGCGGAAGACTTACTGTCCATGCCAGCCGCCGACGAAGAAGCCAGTACCTATCCCGTCATGATACCTACGGCGTCGGACTCGGCTACGAGGACGACTTCGGACGATGATACGGTACAGCTGCTGGATGGGGACGCTTGCGAGATGGTCAGACGAGACGGTGAGGCCGATCTCTTCTCCGCCGACGATGGCTCTGAGACGGAGTCGGTGGTCGAAGAGGAGCTTGATGGACTACAGCAGCAGGATCGTATGGCTGCTCTTTTTGGCTTTACAAGCGAGGAGGCATAGTGCAGGAAGGGTGGGGGAAGGGGGAACTTTTCGTTGGGGGCATGGAAAAGGGCCTGTCTGGTCTGAGACGCGGGCAAGACATATAGGGTCGTACACACGCTGATGATTAGTTTGAGACACGAAGCTGATTGAGAATGTCTTTACGGCGGCGGCACAGCCATTTAGTTTGATACGCATGTCTGACCTTGTCGGTGAAGTGCTGACGCCGATGATATATGCCTGGTAGTCTCGTTGGACAGCAACGATGAGCTTGAGACGCCTTTTAAGCGTCACTCTCACCGTGGCGGAAGCTCTTGAAGTCCAACTGTAAGTTGATATGTAGTTGCTTACGGGGAGACTCTTTTTCAGATAAGAAGGAGGGGTCGCCAGGAGGGGCAGGGCAGGGCAGGGGAGGAGGAGGCAGACGACGAATAGGGAACAGATGGAAGATGACGATGCTCAATACGGATATCCGAGGCCGGATTGAGAAGAGGGGTTGCTGAGGGGTTGATCGCCAGAGGCACTGCGTGTCTCTGCCACCTCGTCTTCAGCCGCTCGAGATGGGGTCTGGGCGTCGGATGTGCATTTGCATCACGGCTTTGGACAAGAAGTGGCGGACGATGACTGGCTGGATGAAGTCGAGTGCGGCTGTACGATGGGGATGATCGTCCCAGACATTGGATGCTGGCAGAGGAGAGAGAAGAGGGGGTTTCTACGTCATGATCTCCTTTGTCTTGTGTCGGTGTGAGGGTCTGGAAGTGAGGTCGATGGGGATATAAAAGGGTGTAAGTCGTCCGCTTGGGAAGGGGAAGAGTCGAAGCAGTGTCACAGTCGACATCTCCAGAAGAACAACATCAACCTTTAACAACAACATCATCATCATCATCACCATCATGAAGTCTTTCGGCTTTGCCCTCCCCCTTCTTGCCACCTTGACCGGTGCCTCAGCCGAAGAGTGGTCCGACCTCTGCCCCGGCAAGGACGGCCTCAGCGAGGCCACGAGCTATGGCCGAGAGGTGACGTACCACTGCGGCCAGCGCTTCCCGCAAGAGCACCTCCTGGAGACGGTGACGACCTCGGACGCCGACGGCTGCGTCTCGAGCTGCCTCGCCTCTGCGGACTGCGTCGGCAGCCAGTGGACGTCTGACAATAACGAATGCCAGCTCTTCTCCGAGGGGGCGGATTCGCTGGTAGATGCTTCGTCGAAGCAGGGCAACGTCGTCGCTCTCGTCCTCTCGCCTGAGACGCTGACGGTGATGAAGTCCGGTGATGGTGGTTCGCAGACTGTCATGGGAGGAAACGACGATGGCTATAGCAGCCAGGGTATCAACAACAACAACCACGATGATGGATCGGCGGAGACGAGCGACTCGCGCAGTTGCCGCTCTTGCAAGAAGCTCCTCACCGACTGCGAGGCTTCGGAGGAGAAGTTAGAGGCGGACGTACGCAAGTGCAAGAAGGGAACGGAAGCGGCAGAGGAGAAGCTCAAGAAATGCAACGAGAGCAACAAGAAAGCCGAATCGGACAAGAAGGCTCTCGAGAAGGAGGTCGCGAACCTCAAGCACAAGATGAACCTCTGCCCCAAGCCCCTCAACCAGAAGCAGGTCTGCCCCACCTACAAGGGTAGCCTCCTCCGTCAGGGCGGCGCGACGTGGCGCGTGAGCTGCCAGCAAGGGCCCTACGGCAAAGTCCTCCGCAGCACGGCCGGTAGCTTCGAGAGCTGCGTCGAGGCTTGTGCTAAGGATGGGAAGTGTAAGGGCGTCAACTACTGGTCTAAGTCTAAGTCTCCCTGTACCATGGTCTCGAACGTGAACGGGATGGGGAGCATTGTTAGGGATCCGCTTGTTGGCCTTACCCTTGTTTCGAGGTCTTAGGAGGTTTCTTGTCTACCTACCTAGGAACCAGTCGATGGTAAGACGACAAGTTTAGTGAGGAAATATTGTTAGATACGAGAATAAAAAAAGCTTGACTTGTGTGTATATTTGGATATTGAAGTCGGTTGTAGTCTGATAGGATGACTATCTGGATGGTGAACGCTGGTGGTCGAAGAAAAGAAGGCGTTGAAGGTGGTCACGTGCAAGGTTAAGAAGAGAAGTTGCGTGAACGTATTCTCATGCAGGGGAAGGAAAGAAAACACCAAGCTGACAACGATGTCGACGACAGAAGTGCGGAAGTGTATAACACGATGGATAATGTTATTGTTGTTGTTGACGACGACGACGATGATGGAGACGGCGATGATGATGCCCAAAGACGCCATGTCTCATGCAATGGACGGTCGGTCAGCTGAAGAGCGGACCAAAGGCCATCGAGGGGAGGCGACACGTGGGTCGGCTGCAAGCCACCGAGATATTTTATCGTCTGTATGTCTCTATGCGGATGTGCTGTTGAAGATGCACCGGATACGAGATCTTTGCATGTCGATGTATGTATGTATATATGAAAGTTGGTTGAGGGAGGACAAGTATAAGAGATGGGAGCTCCCCCCCCTTTACTTTCGTGTTCTTCTTTTTCTTTCCTTCGTTCATCGAAGTTCATCAGCTGTCGCTACCGCCTTCGTCGTTCGTTCTACATATACGTTTTTGGTGTCTCCGCGGATACCCAGCTTACCACGATGATGATGATGATGCGTTTCTTCGCTGCTCTCGTTCTCGTCGCTGCTACGGCTACGGTTACGGCTACGAGTACGACGGAAGATGAAACGACCGTCTCCGTTACGCAGACGGCTACCACGGTTCGCTACATGACCGTCACCCGCTGCGGGCCGGGGATGAAGGAATGTGCGTGGGGAGAATCGACGGCGTCTTCGTACGCGGCTCCGTCTTCGTATTCGTCTGCGGCTTCACCGTCCGGGGACGAGGGTGAGGGTGTTGTTCCGACGACGTCTCCTTCTCCGTCTTCGTCTCCGTCTTCGTCTCCGTCTTCATCTCCGTCCGAGGGCAAGAAGGGCGGGTTTTCGACGACAGGAGAGACGGAGAAGAAGGATATTGTTACGAAAGTTCCCGTCAGCATATCCGTCACCGTCACCACTGGCGACTATTCCTCCTCTACGACTCGGTCCAAGGAAGCAGCAGCGTTTCCCACTCCGTCCAACCCCAACCCTAACAAGCCCGTCTCCGCATCCATCGCTGGCCCCACCTCCGTTTCGGTATCCATCGCCGCCCCCGCTTCCATCTCCACCGCCGGCCCCGCCACGGCCCCATCTAACGGAACCGTCCCCACCGTCCCTTCTTACCGTTACACCAACTTCATCAACACCAACAACATCGTCACCACCACCACCACCCACCCCTCCGGCTCGACGAATACCGCCATCGCGCCACCCGTCATTTCCAACGCCAGCTGCGTCCCCGCGCGGTCCTCTTGGTCCGTCTTTACCGCCGTCGTCGTCGTCGTCGTCGCCTTCGTCATCATGGTCGTTGTCAGCTAGGTAGTTTCTCCAGCATTAGACCATCTTTAGTCTACGGCCGAAGTCAAAGAAAGAAGGAAAGAATCTGTTTTTTTAAAAGAAAACCATGTTCGGCGCGGCCCGTTCCTTACCCCCTCCCTCTTCTCTCTCTTTCTCTGCCTTTCTTTTTTTTTTTCTTTCCCTTTGACATGCCGTTCGTTCCCCTTTCATCATCGTTACCGGCTGAGTCTACTTTTTCATGGCAAAAGAAAAACCGAGCGCCACGGACGGAAATTTCCTTTTTTTTTTCCACCGTCTTCTTTTGCTCTTGCTGTGGCGTCTTCGCGTCGACACCTTCTCGACACCTTCTTTATTTCAGCTGCTGCTCTCCTCTTCTTTCTCTACTATCCTACGAGTTGGCTAATCGGTCCCTTTCCCTGTGTTTTTTCTTCACGTGGCGTCCGTTCCGCACCGCCACTCGGTCCTCGAATTTGGACGTTTCACTTGGGACCCCTACGTACTTATACCTAACCGTAGGGGCCGTAGGTTCTTCGGCTCGGGAGGGGGTCCTCCGCCTTATCTGTTATCTTCCCTTTTCTTTTCTTTTCCTCGCAGCTTTCTGGAGCCGATGGAAGCGAAGGAAATCTGCACTTGCAGGATCGAAAGATAATATTATGGACATGCAGAAGTTTCTCGAATGGCATTTCCTCGAGCGGTTTTTTTCGTATGGTCTTTCGTAATGTCATGCTTCTTCCTCTTCTAGAAAGGGAGGGAATCAGAAACTGTGTTGTTGAAAAGGTGTGGCACGTGATGATGAGATAGGACGAAGCCACCTAGGTCATGATTCAAAGGTTGACAACCGTTTCAAGGATATTCATATTCACAGAGGCAGTAGGTGGGATTTGGGGGAAAGGTAGGAAATCGTCTTTTCTAAACGAAGGGAAGTGAATTCTATGCTGGAATGAAATTTAAAAAAAAAGGGGGGACGCTCTCTCTCGTTAATGGCTTACGCCTCGTGCAACCCTTTGGAAGAAAAGAATATTCAGAAGAGAATGGAAGAGACCAACATAATGAGATGAGAGAAAAAAAGCCGTCGCCTAGCACAACTCCTGCTGTCGATAGCCAAAACTCCTATTCGATATATCAACTCCTTTCAAGTATGCTGTGCTCCTTCCTTGGTTCCTGTCTTTCTCAAGTCATCATGAGCACGGCTGGTTGTTTGCCGCGGCCTGGGCGCAGGGCTTGCAGAGGGCCGACTTGGAATCCGTCAGGTAAGGGCATTGATGGGTAGCCGCATGGGCGCATCTCTTGTTGGCGAGGGAGATGATGCCGTCTGCCGAGGTGGTGACATGGTTGTCCTCGTCGTTGTCGTACGGTAGCAAGCCGTCCCAAGTCCAGACTGGGTCCCGTTTCATGGTGGCCGGCCGTTGTCGAATCGGTAAAGGATCGAGTAGGTTGTAACAACAGGATGTGGACTCTTGTTGAACGAAGACTGCTGCCGTTCTCGGGATGGGGATATCGAAGCAGGTGTCCATGGTCGTTGTTATGGGTTGATATAGGGATCTGGGTGTGTGTGAATGTGTCTTGATAAGTCGTGAACAGGATGAAGGTGTGTTGATGAGGCGTGAATAGGATGAGGTGGCATATATATACAGATATATATATCTATATTTACATGCGCACACTTACACCCTCTCTCACACACACACATATATATATCTATGTGTACTTATATCCGTCATTGTCCATTGGATGGATGGTCGTGCATGTGGGTTAGACGCACAGCCTCTGTCTGTGTGTGTGTGTGTGTGTGTGTATTGCCCAAAGCCATGCAGGACCATCGCCATCAAACAGTTTGTTGCTCGTTCAGCTGGCAAGTGTAACGAGGAGGTCACAGAGGCGAATCTCCGACATGGCAGTTTGGAACTTTGGACTATGTTTGAGATGTTTCTTCTTCTTCTTCTTCTTTCCTTCTTTTTTTTTCTTTCTCGGCTCCCTCGTTGGCTGAGAGAGAGAGGGTTCCGACTCTTTTTTGTTCGGAAAGAGATGATCACCGCCATGTTCATGTCTGGTCCAGCTGATTCTGTTTGGTGGGGTTGGGGGTGGTGGAAGTTGGTGAAAGTGGTGGTGGTAGTAGTAGTAGTAGTCGTCGTAGTAGAAAGAAGGTGGAGGGGCTCAAGGGGAAACAAAAAAAAAACACACAGGGGATCGGCAGTCGAACCGGGCTGAAAAGGAAAATGAACGTCTCCATCAGTTGTTTTTTTGATAGAACGCCACAGTTGTTTACATGTATTCGAAGTGTGGTTCAGCTATCGTCAAGAGGACAAGTCTCAGAGTCAAACTAACGTTGTGTGTATGTATGAGTAGGTAGGTAGATAGATAGGTAGGCAGACGGTCAGTGTAAGCAGGGGACCTGCATACCTGAAAAAAGGAGAGGGAGGAAGGGGGATCGCCCTGCCGTAGGGCTGGTTGAAATCTGAAGTGCCGTTTTGATCTGCCGTTGCTCTTTATCTGCCTAGATAGGTATAGGATGAGATGGAGCAGGGCACAGCATGGGTTGGGTAGGTGTCTAGTAGATGTCTGTCTGTATGTATGTACGTATGTACATGTATGTACAACCATGAGATTTGAGACTGATGAACATGGCTACCTGCTGGTAGGTATGATATGATGTTTTTCTCTTTCTTTCTCTGAATCCTTTTATTCACTTGCTATAAGCCTTGCTAATTTTGGTCACCTCATCATCATCTCTTGCTACGGAGGATAGACATATCCTTTCTTTCTACAGAGCAGAGAGGTTGAGAGAGAGAGAGAGAGAAAACCAGAAGTAAGAATGAATGAAAGAAAATGACGTCCGACGATGACGCATTAGACAACTCACCTCTCACGCTCCAATGTGAGACATCGGATATCTGGCCCGCCTGAGTTTTGGGAGAGAGAGAAATTCGGTGTCGGCAGACAGGGGAAAAAGAGGTTGAGGTGTTATCCGATTGCGAATACGACGTCTCTTTCTCTCTCTCTTTCTCTTTCTCTCTCCTGTCTATCTGCTAGTATCTAGATAGGTACCTATCTAAGAGATATCTTTCCCTTTTCTTTGTTGATCGCCTTTTCTAGTTCCGACTTTAAAATGCCCTCGATCTGCGTGTCAAACTGAACATCGTTCTATCGACACATCCATGTCTGCAGATATACATATGCACATTGACACGTTCAAACACGCCTGTCACCTACCACCATTGCCTACATCCTATCCGTACATACACGTCAATGCAAGAGTGCAGACTGGCGCCACAGCAGACTGCAGTACATGTGGATGTATCCGTATGTACGGATAGATGCCCGTTGTTGTGTTTAGTGTGTTGGATCATGGATGTCTGTAGATTTCAGGTGGCTGTGCGCTCTGCCCGGCTTGAGATCATTGACGTTGACTTACCGACAATCCGAACTACTCCGTAAAAGGCTGCTAACTTGCACACGCAGGGTCTGCAGAGCCTTACAGCTTTGCCTGGTAGACAGACATACATACATGCTACATGTAAGTCGTCCACTTCTTGGAAGACGGCGAAGACGGCGAAGACGACGACGACGATGAAGATGATGTAGCTGATGATGACCGCTGGCCGCGTTGATGAGGGGATAGGTAGAAGAGGGAAGGGGAAGAAAAAAAAAACAGGGGACCAACTCATTTCTATGTATCCTATACTCAGCTTCAGGCTTGAATAGACAGCTCCTTACCAGGTATCGAGCACAAGCGCAGTACTACGAGTAGTAAGCAAGGAAACCCTTCCTGGTCCCTTCATTACCGACCCGAACCCTTCCTTCCCTTTTCAGTATCTACCTCTCATCAACTGGTGACTGGTGACTGGTAGTGCCGTAGTGGTGACTGGTAGTGGTGAGACACAGAAGAGAGAGCGAAAAAAAAAAAACACACACACCCCCCCCCCCCAACTCCGACCTCTCACCTCCTCCTCCTCCTCCTCTTCTCCATCAACCTTTTTTTTTCCTTTCCCCCTCCCCTTTTTCCCCTTCTCCCCTTGTCTTTGATCCCCCTCCTCCTTCACCTTCTCCCTGTCGTGTCTTTCCCTCTGCTCTCTATTGCCTCTTTGAGGAATAGCTGGGGAAAAAAAGGAAAATAGAGACGAACAGAGAGAGACAAAAAAGACATCGAACGAGGAAAAAAAAAAACCCTGCGTCATGTCGAAGCCTACGAGCCTCAATGGCAGCGAAAGCGAATTCGAGTTCGTCGATACGCCAAAGGCTTCGCCGCCTTCGTTTGACAAGATTGACGACTGTGGCGTTCGCACCACCAAGGCACGCCTCCTCGCTCCCTCCCCTCAGCTCTCTCATCCTCATCCTCAGCTCTCTCCTCCTCCTCGCTTCCTCGCTCTGCTCTCTCCTCCTCCTCCTCCTCCTCCTCCTCCTCCTCCTCCTCCTCCTCCTCCTCCTGAACTGACCTTTTTCCCGTCCTACCCTACCAGTATCCGTCCATCAAAAATGCCCCCCTACCAGCCGACGGCCCCGGCTCCGACTCGTTCAACAACATCGGCCTCTTCGCCCTTCTCGGCGGCGTTCCCCTCTACCTCGCCTGGAAGGTAGGAGGTCGCTTCAAGACCTTCGTCTTCTTCGCCCTCATCGTCGACGTCCCCCTCCTCGTCGCCTGGTGGCTCGCCGTCTCCGCCATCAGCCCCCGTCGCAATGAAAAGGCCAAGCTGCCCGGCCGTCCCGTCGAGTTCTACCTCGACTTCAAGAAGGAGGCCGACCGCGCCAAGTATCGCGGCTCCAACAAGATCCCCATGGAGACCTTTCACGAGATGTACTTTGACGGCGACGTCGACTTCAAGGGCGATTGCCTCGACGTCATGGAGTACCGCCATGACTGGGCCAGCTTCCGCTTCACCATTGGCCTCATCAAATTCTTCCTCCTCGGCATGATTCCCGAGCTCATCATGCACACTCGCTCGCAGGGTAAAAAAAAGCTCCCCCCTCATCTTTTGATAGCAGCATAGCTATTAGCTGCGTACTCAATTACTGAAATACCATCCTTCCCCCCCAAAAAAACAGACGAAGAGCAGGTCCGCGACCACTACGATCGCGGCGACGACTTTTACGGCTGGTTTCTCGGCCCTCGCATGATCTACACTTCGGGCATCATCTCCGACATCAACAAGGAGGAGTCGCTCGAGCAGCTGCAGGACAACAAGCTGGCCATCGTCTGCGAAAAGATTGGCCTCAAGTCGGGCGAGAGGATGCTCGACATCGGCTGCGGCTGGGGCACCCTGGCCCGCTTCGCCAGCGAACACTACGGCGCCCGCGTCACCGGCATCACCCTCGGCCGCAACCAGACGGCCTGGGGCAACAGCGCGATGCGCAAGGTGGGCGTGCCCGAGGACCAGAGCAAGATCCTCTGCATGGACTACCGCGACATCCCCGTCCCCGACGGCGGCTACCACAAGATCACCTGCCTCGAGATGGCCGAGCACGTCGGCGTCCGTCACTTTTCCTCCTTCCTCGGCCAGGTCTACGACATGCTCGACGACGACGGCGTCTTCTTCCTCCAGATCGCCGGTCTCCGCAAGCCGTGGCAGTACGAGGATCTCATCTGGGGGCTCTTCATGAACAAGTACATCTTCCCCGGCGCCGACGCCTCGACGCCCCTCGGCTGGGTCGTCGACAAGCTCGAGGGCGCCGGCTTCGAGATCAAGGGCATCGACACCATCGGCGTTCACTACTCGGCCACGCTCTGGCGCTGGTATCGAAACTGGATGGCCAACCGCGACAAGGTCGAGGCCAAGTACGGCAAGCGATGGTTCCGGGTAGGCTTCCTCGCAGCATGATGGTTGATGCGTCAACGTATGATAGCTGACGCACGCGTTCTTTGTCTCTTACAGATCTGGGAGTACTTCCTCGCCTACTCCACCATTGCCTCTCGCCAGGGCACGGCCACCTGCTTCCAGATCACGCTCGTCAAGAACATCAACTCGACCCACCGCATCGAGGGCATCGACTCGCAGTTTAGTCTGGCGGGCGCTCTCGACAGCTGCAAGGCAGACTTGCAGGCCTGGGCTGCCAAGAACAAAGTGACGTCTTCGACCGAGTTTCTGTCGTGAGTGTCTCAAACAAACAAAAGATTTATAGACGAAAGAGGGAAAAAAAAAAAATTCGGTGTGCATATGCTGTCTGTCGATATAGTCTCTAGAATCATGGGGAGAGGGAGAGTTGGCACGGATAGAGAGAGAAGGGGAGAGGGAGGGTTGGCACGCATAGAGAGAGAAGGGGAGAGGGAGGGAGAGATGGGGGTAAGGAGATGAAGGTGACGATGCTGTTGGCACGTCGTTGGTGGGTTAGCAGTATATAGTATCTATTCGTTTTTCGTCATGGGCACGTGGAAGACAGTTTATAGACCCCCCTTTGTGTTTACTATGTGGAAGCAGATGTGTGTGGGTTTATGTCAAGTATTTTTGCTTGTGCTGAGCTGTGAGGTGGCTGCTGTCTTATAACTCACAAGCTAGCTACAGCCTACAGGAGACCCTTGGCTTTTTGAGAGACACATCTGTGGGGGGAGCCTGTCTCTGTGCTACCTAGTTGGACCCTTGACCGCATGGCGTGATGACATGACGCCTTGGAGAAGACGTGAAAGAGAGGGGGAGAAGCACGCCGTAGCTGATGGATGGCCTTTGCTAGAGAATACTCACCTCTGTGGAAGGTGTTGATGTTCTCTTTGATTTTCGGTTGGTTGTTTTTTGTAACATGTGACTGGGGTTCTATCTCTATCTCTATCTCTATCTCTTCCTCTTCCTCTATCTCTTCCTCTTCCTCTCTTTTTTCTTTCTCTTCTTCTTCTTCGTCTTCTCTTTCTTTCTTTCTTTCTCTCGGGGTTTCAGAGCCATCAAAGCTATATCATCGACTTCGAAAAGAAGGCAAAAAAACAAAACAAGAAAACAAAAGAAAACAGAACAACCAAGACGAAAGACCACAACGTCAAGCGGGGAGAAAGAGCCATCCCGATCACGAAGGGAGAAGAAAAGGGAAAGACAACTACAAAGGAAGAAAGAAAGAAGAGAGGGAGAGGGAGAGGGAGATGATGGCCTCGAGGGAAGAAACGAGGGGAACGACCGCCCCCCGCTGCATCTCTGGCCCCCGCTGCCTCTCTGAGTCTGAGCTGCTGGAGATGGTGAAGGACCTCGATGCGGAACTGCAGAGGGTGAAGGCCTTCGATGCGGAAGTGGAGAAGGTGAATGCCCTCGATGCGGAGCTGGAGAAGGTGGAGGCCCTCGATGCGGAGCTGAAGCAGCGGTGGAGGGAGGACAAGGCGGAGCGTGAGGAGCTACGAAGGGAGGTTGAGGAGCTCGGAAGAAAGGCCAAGGCGCTACGGAGGGAGGTTCAGGCGCTGCTGAGGGAGAGGAAGAGGATTGCTTTGCACCGTTGCGGAAACGGGTGCGTGGCTGCAGGGCCCGAGTCAACTTGACGATCCTTTTCGAGGGTTGGATGAGGAGGGTTTGTTTCGCGCCTTTGCTGAGATCCGTTAGCTTTGACTATGAGCCTTATCCGTGCCTGATAGGTAGGAGGCCATCGTCATTGCTATGATAGTGAGAAGGGGTTCCTTATTTCTTTTTATTCTCATATAAACTATAGACAGACGTGCGAGCCAGCTATTAATCTGTTTTCTCTCTCAAAGTTGTGCTTTATCAGTCTGTTGGTTTCATCTTATCTTCTCCTTCTACTTGAGTGCTTAGTCATCCGACACCCACCTTCTCTGCAACCTCTTAACCCCTCGAAGCCGATCATCATCATCATCAACTTCGACTTCAACAACGAACACTCACACTCACACACACACACACACATACACTAGGAAATGAGGCGACTAGGATGGAAGATGGCAGAAACCATCACCGCAAATCCACGACCCCTCACCAGAAGAATTTCCACCCAAAACCCCCCCCACACCACCACCACCGCAGATGGATCGTCGGTACATGAGACGGAGATATTCGATTACCTTACGCCGATGCCGTCACACCTCCTCGATACCCTCCTCCGAGATCTAGACGGGGGCGAGAATACAGAACATGAAGGGAAAACGAGGGCGGAATCTTCGATGAGGATGATGTCCCCTCCTAGGACGCTGCCTCAGGGCCATCACCTCGTGTACTTTCCCCTCCAGGCGCCGGCCTCTGCGCTAGCTCCGGACGGCGCAGACGCGACGCACCTCTCCGTCGCCGTAGCAAACTCCTCCCCCCCTTCTTCTTCTTCCTCTCCCGAAGCAACAAAGTCATCAAGTCAGGAACCACAAGAAAGAAGAAGAAGACGACTCTGGGCAGGCGGCGAAATCTCCTTCCACCCTCAATGGCAATCCCGTCTCAAGCTGGACGGCAGACCCTGGCGCTGTAGGGAGGAGGTGTCGAGGAAGAGCAGAGGGGGAAACGTCCTCGTCCGGAGACGCTATCGTCTCGGTCACGGTCTTGGGGGTGAGGTTCAAGGGAATGATGATGATGATGATGATGATGATGATGATGATGATGATGATAGGGGATGGGACATCGTTGAGAAGCGCGTGTTGGCTTTTAGAAAGGAGGGAGAAGGGAATCCCATCTTTGAACCTGGTACGTTTCTTCTTCACCTTTTCCCTACCCATCTCATCATGGATTCACATCCCGTCTCTCATAGACAACTCACCACCTCCCCAGCGCAGAAAACCCCTTCCATCCGCCACCGTCTTTCCCCCCCAACAAAGACGCATCTCTTCCACTTCTCCGCCCTAAGCTACAACGCCCACCTGATCCACTACGACGCCGAGTACGCCCGGGCCGTAGACCGCCACCCGTCTCTCCTCGTCCACGGGCCCTTGACCCTCGCCATCATCATCCGTCATCTCGTTGCTCATGAGAGGATGCCGATAAGACGCATCGTGTACAGGAACATCGCGCCGCTCTACGTCGATAACCCCATCTTCTTCTGTCTCGGATCATCATCTTCGTCTTCTTCTTCGTCTTCATCATCCTCCTGCACTTCTACTTCCTCGGACGGCAACCTTCCCAGACGACGCCACGTCTGGCTTGAAGGTCCGGATGGCTACGTCGCCGTCAAGGCTGATGCTGAATTTTGACACTGACCCCTCGTTTCATCGATATCTCGACGACGTGATGTTACTTGAAAAGGACATCAGGAGAACAGCAGAGAAAAAGTGACAAAAAAAAAGAACAGAAGATATCTATAACGCAGAAACCGCCCCCTTCCTTCCGTTACCCCTTTTCCCTCGATTCGCCGCCAAAACAGCGTTTTCCCCATCTTCCAAAGACGCCTCATCTCCAGTATAACACACAGAGATACACACAGAGATGAAAGAAAGAGACCTTCACTCTTGCCACCCAAAGACATCGCTCACAGACAACATATTCGTCCTCAACCCCGTCAGCGACACCAACACCACCACCAGATCCAACACCACCAGAAGCACCGCCGCCATCATGAACCGCGGGCTAAAGACCCGATACAGCATCAGGTGCCTCCGCAACCAGCCCGCCCACGTCATCGTTGCCAGCGCCTCGACGGCGAAGTAGGCCATGAACGCCGCCGCCCCCCTCGCCGTCTTCTCCAGCACCCTCCTCTCCCCCGGCCCGGACTTCCACAGCGCCAGCAGCGGCACCGACGACGCCGCCAGCACCTGGCCCGCGAACGTGTTGAGCGTCACCACCAGCGGCGACCACGGGTAGCGGATGCTGAACAGCGGCACGAACGCGCTGTCCCACTGGATGCTCGACAGCGCCGCCTGGTGGCCCGTTCGGAAGAAGTAAAAGTTGCCCAGCATCGCCAGCACCACCGGCCCCGTCGTCTCCGCCTTGAGCCCGTTGAGGTCCAGCACCTCGGCCAGCGAGAGGACCTGCCAGAACATCAGCGCCAGCGCGCCCCCTCCCATCGGCTTCGTCACCACCAGGCACGCCGCCAGCACGTTGAGCGGCAGCAGCAGGTACCGCGCCCCCAGCGCGTTGGCGTAGCCCAGGATCGCCACCCGGCTCTGTCCGGCCGGGACGACGGACACGCAAGGCGGCGCCCACGTAAAGGCCGTCGTCCCGGCCACGACCGCCAGCGCGAGGCTCAGCTGCGCCAGGTACACGCCCGCCGCCTTGAGCCATCCCGCCTCCAGCCGTCCGGCGAGCCAGTCTCCGTTGTCGGCCGCGTCGACCACCCAGTAGACGGCCGACATGAACAGCCCGCCGCGAAAGACGTAGCCTATCCACGTCGGCGCCAGGCCCTCGTACGACCGCGTCGGCGTCAAGAAGGACTTGATGACCGACGGCAGCGCCGCGAAGACGGCAAACGGTAACGCCAGCTGCCACGGCGCCGACGTCGAGGAAGACGCGGACGCGTAGTACGTCGACGTGCAGTACGGCATTTGCTCCTCTCGGCAGAGCTTCGAGTACGAAGCTACCCGGCCGAGGACGACAAAAGCAATGCAATGATAAACGGCCAGTGCCCGGTCCGTCCTGTTCTCGATCCGGAACGACGCCACGGCAGCGACGACGCCGAACGTCGCGATGGAGAAGAGGAGGATGGAGTCTTCCCACACCGTGTACGAGTTGGACGCGAAGCCCAGCGAGTGGACGACGGTGAAGACGACGGACAGGCAACCCCAAACGCTGCGAGGGAGCAGGTTGGACAGTGGCTTGCCGGTTCCTTGCAGCGCCAAGCCGACCGTCGCCACCATCAACGCCATGACGACGGCCGCGACGCCGTCCACAGACCGATCGCGACGGGCGGCGATGATGACGGCGGCGGCCAAGGCAGCCATAGCGAGGAATCGGACGTTCCACAAGCCGCGCAGGAGGTCGAAGTGGTAGGACTGGTCTGGATGTCGCTTCGCCTCATTCTTCGCCTTGCCCTCAGCCGTCACCTTGTCCTCTTCTTCGTCGGAACCCCTGGACGCGTAGAGGGCGAGAAGCAAGACGCCACCGGCGGCGACGAGGACGCCCGCCACCATGCGCGGCACGTCGAAGCGCGCCCACAGGCCCTTGCACACTTGCAACGTCCGGTCCTGAAAGCGGACAAAGGCCTCGTAGGCCTCGCGGGGGCGCGAACCCCCAGCAGCATTGGCTCGCGCCCATAAGTCGGCGGGCGAGTCTGGTCCCGCGTCCGGCGTGACGCCCCGGGCGGCAAAGTACGACTTTTGGTACCGCTCGATGCCGGCGGCGGCCATGCGCGAGACGGCCGCGAGGTTAGGCCAGCCGCCGGCAGCAAAGGCCTCTTCAATCGGTCGGCCCAGGTTGTTGTAGGGGATGGGGATGCCGAGCAGCAGCGCGAGGGTGGGCACCAGGTCGATCTGGTTGACGGGACGGACCTTGGCCGTCGCCGGCGGCGTCTCGTGCTCGGGCGAGGTGCGGCCGAAGACGGGTTTCTTGGAGTACATCCAGAGGGCGGCCTCGACCTCGTCGTCGCTCTCGCCGCCGTGATCGCCTTTTGCGTCCATGCCGTGGTCGCCCATGACGACGAGCAGGGTATCGTCGTCGATGGCGGCCGCCACACGGCCGACGAAGTCGTCCATCTGGCGCAGCTTGGCATTCATGGCCGGGTGATCGGGCCCGTAGCGATGGCCGGCGTGATCTACGCCGAGACAGTGGCCGATAAGTAGATCCCACTGACCGCGGCGTCCCTCTTTCTCCTCCAGCAGGGGAAAGATGTTATCCATGACGCCGTTGTCGACGGTGTGAAGATCCCAGACATTGAAGCTATCGTAAGCTCTCGAGATGTTCGCTTCAAAATAGCCCGGAAACAAAGACCACCAGGTATCGTCTCCGAGGTGAGCAATCTTCTTGCCCGAGCGACGCAGCTGCATCAACAGATTATCCTCTTCAATGGCAGTGCCGGCAAAGTTGCTCCCCGCGTCGACAAAGGTAGGCAGCGTGCCCGTAGTAAGGCCCTTGAGACGCTGCAAAGTCGTCGTCGGTGGATCGGCGATGAAGGGTCGTAGGAAGGCATTTCGAGGCTGTGCCGCAGCCGAGTCGTATAAAAAGGGCAAGGCGTTATGAAACTGGCGCGGGGACGACGACGTGTCCGTAGGAACGGTGAAGTCATATCGCAAGGCGTCGATGACGATGACGACGGCGCGGTCGAACGTCTTGGGATGCCAACAGCCGCGATCCACGTCGAGAGACGCCAGCTTCCCGCCGTCGGTAGGCGGCGAACCGCAATCCGACTTCTCCTCCAGCACCAGCCGGGTGAGGAGGAAGCCGCTGGCGAAGAGCCATATGGTGCCGACGTGGATCAGCAGCAGCCATAGCCAGAAGGCGACCGTCCACCTCCAGCGGCGCTCGTAGGCCTTGCGCCTGAGCTGGTTGAGTGAGGGATCTGATGGCATCGTCGACGACGGCGGCGTCATCTGCTGTGTGCTGTCGGGACGGGAGCCATTGGAGGCTGTCTCTTTTTTTTTCTTTTCTTAAACGAAAAATAGAGAGGAAATGGAAAGGAGGAAGACGAGTCTTTTATAAGTTAGCGGATGAGAAGTCGACGTGGAAAAGGGAGAGAGAAAGCTTTGTGCAAAGGCCAGAGGGGAAGCAAAAATGGTGAGAGCACACGAGCTTGTTCACAGAGAGAGAGAGAGAGAGGGAGAGTCTAGAGACATGTCGTGGACTGGCAGCCGCATCGATAGCGGGGCTGGTACTGGACTGCGGAGAAATACATGAGGGAGATACCTCGACGGCTATCTAAAGGCCGAAAGCAGCTCCACTCCCTCAAATAAACCCTCAATCGTGTCATCAACCATCATCGTCATCATCAGCAAAATACTATAGAAAGCCTTCCCCTCCCTGTCACTCTGTGAATATTCCCATATTGAATACTTCTGAATCGATTCCCTTCACTCAAACATGTCCTGCCCCGATGGCCTGCTCGACGTACTCGCCGCCGCAGCCCTCCTCTCCTGTCTCCGTCTCCGCCGTCGATCTTCCGCCGCCGATTCCGTCGGCTTCAGGCTCATCTGGCTCCAGGTGGCGTGACTGTCCGGGCTCCCCTCCCAACTAGAGGCGGTCTGCGACGGCGCCGGCGCCCCGGAAGCGGATGGTCCAGCCGGTCCCGAGTAGTAGGCCGAATCTTTCCCGCCTCGTCGCCCCGTCTTGGCATACGACGGCTGCGGCGGAGACAGCGGCGCGAGCTGGTCCTGCTCCTCGTCGGCCCTGCGCTCGACTGCCCTCTCGGCCGCTCGCTCCATGCGTCCCTGCTGGCTCTCACCGCGTCGGTATCGTCGACCCTGGCCCGGAGACTCGAGACCGGACAAGCTACCCTCCGAGTCGCCGTGTCCGTAGCCGCGCGTCGCCCGGGCCGCCTCTTCCTCCGTCAGCCGCCGCAGCGTCACGTTGCGGTCGCGGTCGTCGTGGACCTTGAGCTTGACGCTGAGAGGCCCACTCGGGGTTTGTACTTGCGGCGGAGCCGGCTGGGCTTCTCTCGCGTGGTCCTGGTCGGCGGCAAGGTCGCTAGCCCGTGCCGCCGCCGCCGCCGCCGCACGTTCTCCCTCCCGCCGTCTCCGCGACGAGTTCCGTCGCTGTGGAGTTTCCGGATCGGGTGGCATGTGCGGCATGGATACGTGCTCGACGTTGTGTGATCGCGAGCGCCCATGTTGAGGTACGGATGGCGGCGCCATCATGGACGACTCCGTCAGCTCGGACACTTCTTCGTCCCTGGCCGGCCGCCTCGCAGGAGCCGGCCGGGTGCGTCTCGTCGGAGATGGATGTCCATCGCCTGTGAATCGAGAGCCCTGCGCCCCGGCTCGTAGCTCTTCTTCCTCGCGGAGCCTCGCGTCGTCTTCCCTCCTGTTCCGCCTGTCGGCCATCTTTTTGGCGAACCAGCCGGCTCCGAGGCCGGACAAGATGCCCTTTGCAAAGCCGCCGCCGCTGCCGCCGCCGCCTCTTTCTGATGGGCGACGCGAGGGGCTGACGTAGGACGTGTAGTCGCTGTCGTCGTGATCCGCCGCGCTGCGCGCATACATGGGGCGAGGCGTCGTAGGACGGTGGTGCGCATCTGCGACCGGCGCAGGAGGGTTCGCCGACGGCGGCAAGAAGGACGTGTTAGTCCCGTCGTGCAGGCGGCGGCGGTAGTTGTCAGCGTAGTCACTGCTAAATTCGCTCGCTGTCGGGGCGAGTGCGCCTCGACCAACGCGATGTCGTCGAGGTGTCTCCGTCGCGACGACAGAGTAGTCGTCTTCTCGTCCGCCCCGCCGTCTACCAGTCAAGCCGGAGACGAGTTTGGCGACACCGAGAGCTGCGGCCGCGCCCTGGACCGTCTTCATGAAGCCCCCACCACCACGTTCGTCGTGATGGGTACTGGTAGGGGCCAGCTCCGTGTACTTGTCGCTGAGATAACTCTCCGACCCGCGTCTCGAATGGGTGGCATCGCCCCGGCTGTAGGAACGCGATCGTGCACGACTCCGACTGCGGCTACGCTCCCGTTGTTTGCTACGGCGTGACGCCGCAGCCAGTCCGCCCAAGGCCGCCAGCGGGCCCAGCCACTTAAGACCGGTGCTCGTTTCGGCCCTCGGGTGATTGGAGAAGTGCTCGGACTCGGTGATGCGGGTATGGCCAGCTTCCGACTGAGCTGCTCCTCCGCTCATGTAGATCTCGCGGTTCCCAGCCGACCTGTAGCTCAGGGCAAAGTAGACGAGCAGTAAAAAGGTCATCCAAAGGGTGTACAGGACGAAGATGTACTTTGGCGAGCCGTACAAGGTGAGGCCGAGCGGAACCTGGACGATACCCAGGAGGGCGATGGCGCGACCGGACCATTGATGAATCATGACGCGCAGCGACCGCAACTTGACGATGTGGCGAACCAGACGGCCGCCTACCAACTGAAGGATGAAGAGAACGAAGATGGCGACGCCGATGCCATGATGCGGATTCGTCAGGCTGCGGCTCGGGCCGACGGCGAAGTATCCGAGGATAAAGACGGCCAGCAGCATGAGGCCAGCCAGGACCTGCATCTGAGCGTGGAAGATGACAGCGTATCCCGGTCTTCGCGCATAAAACCGCACCGTCATGATGGCCGTCGGTACGATGAGGAGGAATACGAGAGCGCCGAGAATGCCATGAGCCAGAACGATACGATGGTACTGGGCCAGCGAGGCAAAGCGATTTCCCATGCCTGTTCTTCATCATCAGCCGAATTTCCCTTTCTCATTGCCCTCTTCCCCATGACCCCCCAAAAAAGGCCATAGGAATATTCGTCCCAGAAAAAAGCTGACCATTATACCGCATCGTCTCAAAGTTGACGCCCTGCAGATTCGGAAGCAGAAAAGTGTTGCGCGACAAATCCCACGTTCCGTCACCGACGGACATCGTATCGGAGCCGTAACCAGCAGCGCCTGGCGGAGAGAGCCGATCCTGAGGCGCGGGCGCCATGGCGGGCGGGAGCGGGAAGCCGGGCCGCGGTTAGGAATGCAGATGAGGTTTTGATCTGATCTTGCTGTATTTTGTATTGCAGATGGATGGGGGGATTGCCATTATCTCTGGCCCGCTTGATGGAGTTGTTGGATGGACCCAGATAGCGATAGGGATTTAAAAAAAAAACACACGGTCCGTCCCGGATCCGCATTGAAGTCCTCTTGACTTGAAGATGTCGTCTATGGTAGTGGTAAGCATCCGTACCCAGTACATAAAGACCAAGGCGGGGCGCCCCATCCCGTCACCCCGCGCAACCACGCGGCTTGGCTTGGCTTGGGTGTGTGTTTTCTTTTCTTTGATTACGTACATACGCACGCTTCTTCGTCATCGTCATATCTTCAAGCCTCTCCAGCATGACGCAAGCCGACGCCAGGGTAGTATTCAGCGTACAGGACATCAAATCTTGCCCAGCCCGATACTCAAGCAAGGAAGAATATCCACAAGTCCCAACTCTTTTCATCTCCCGCAAATTGCACAGAAAAATTGCGACTTCATTTTACTTCCTTGATCAGACGACAATGTCCCCAAGCCGCTTGACGACGCCCTCGTAGTACTTGGCAGATAGCTTCTCGGCAACCTCGTCACTCGTCTCGTCATCACCAGGCCGCAAGCCCAGCTCGGTCCCTCCAGCCAGACATGTTCTGGTCGCCTCTTCAAACCTCCAACCCGTCTCGGCACCGATGCCGGCGATGCTATCCTCGTCCAAAAGCCGCCCCCTCACCCGCCTCGCCATCTCCGGGTTACCCCTGGCCCGCCGCATGTCGACGGCCAACACCTCGTCCACCGTCCTCCAATGAGCCAGCTCGACCAAGATGACGCCCAGGCTGTAGACGTCAAAGCTCTTCTTGGACCGCTCGCGCTCCCCGCGACGATTGGACTGCGTCAGCGGATGTCGATACAGGTCGTGCTCGACGTCATCGGCCGGCGCGTCCGTCATTTCATCCGAGCCGCCTGGACGAGAGAAGTCGAATCCCGAGAGATAGGGCTGCGCCAGGTCCACCTCTCCGGCATGCGACCGGAAGAAGATGACGTTGTGGCTGCGCAGGCCCTTGTGCAGCCAGTTTACGGCATGCAGGTAGAGCAGGCAGTTGGCGAGGGCGTGGGCGAGCTTGACACGCTCCGTCACGCGCGGCTTGCGCGAGCCGACGTCCTGCAGGAGCTCGTGCAGTGACACGGGCGGAAGGTTGCCACTAGGCCGCTCAAAGACGAGACCTAGCCGTCTGTCCAGCACGTCGACGTCGTCCTCGGCCTCGTAGGGTTCGGCCTTGTCGAAGAAGCCGAGGCAGTGCGGCGTCCTAAAGGCCTCGGGCTTGGGGCTGCGATGCAGCAGGCAGGCGAGCTTGCGTACGCGGTCGACGATGTCCTCCTTGGACAAAGAGTCTGGGTGGATGCCGGCGTCGTCGTAGTCCTTCCACTCGATCCACACGCGTTTCCTCGTCTCGCCTCCGCCGTCGACGGCCGTCATCAGCACGGCCTCACACCGGGGCGTCTCCTGCGCATCGACGGCGGGGTCGAGCTCAATGCGGCGGCGGTCCAGTCGGAGATGGCGCGGTAGGTCGGGACTGGCCAGCTGCAGAGACTGGGCCGTGACCACGTCAACGTGGGTCAGCACGCCGGCCTTGGGATCGATGGTCTCGTTGAAGGCCTTGAACTTGGCCAACTCGGTGAGCTGCAGCAGCGCGTTGACGGCGGCCTCACGTCTCACGGTCGAGGCGGGCGAGGCTGCCAACGTCGGGCCGCTGGAATCCAGCTGTGACTTGAGAGCGAGGACGAGGTGGCCGAGGTCGGCAATCTTGCGATGCAGGAGAAGAACGGAGCGGTTGGTATGCTGGACAGTATGCCGAATCTCAAGCTGAAGCGAGTGATCGAGAAGGTCCGTCATCTCGTCATTGAGGGCGGTAAACTTGGCCAGGAGCCTCTCAAAGGCCTCCTTGTCGAACGAGGTCCAGCGCAGGCGCAGCCAGGCACCTTGCGACTTGAGGCGAAGACGTTCCATGGCCTTGCGTATAAAGTCGCGCTTCCTGTCCGACATGGGAAAATTGGCGTGCCTCGCCTCGCGGTCGGGTGCGGTGAGAAGATCATCGTCATCGCGTTCGAGAGAAAGGTTGTGATGTCTGCGCTGATGGGCGGTAAAGTCGTCGAACAGACAGCGGACTTGGACGAGCAGGTCGAGGATAGTCTGACGATGTAGGCTGAAGAGATTCGAGTTCAGGATGCGGTCCTGATTATCGGCGTCGAGGTCGAGCAGGCCCGAAGTTTCGCTCCACGCGAAGAGACGCTGCTGTTCCATGCGCAAGCGCAGGTTGAGGTATCTGCACTCATCCTCATAGCCGAGAGCGGTGACGAGGAGCTGGATGGCTGGCGGGTTGTAGAGAAAAACGGTTACGAGGGGACGAAAAGAGAAAGTCTTCAAGGGCGACGCGTTCTTACGTGCCTTGGATGCAGCCGGTGTAGACTTGCAGACCGAGTGAGGCGACGCCGATGGCAAGTCCGCCGACGGAGATGGGGTCCATCATCGACCGAGATGGGAGGGATGAGATGCGATGGGGGGGGAAGACCGAAATAGGGGGTCGAAAGTGGCGTATGCTACCGGGTAGGTGGATTGTATGACGATTCTCCGAGTTCAGAGAGAAGGAGAATCAGAAGGGAGAGGGTGAATACCACCTTGGGGAAGGATCCCACCAGCCCGGGAGGGATCGACATCCGCAATTCCGACTCGCTGCAAGCCTCGCTCGAAGGTAGCACAGTTTTTTTTACTTGTCTCTTCTCGTCTCTTCTCTCTCTCTCTCTCACGAAAGCAGGGGTTCGGACGAATCAAGCGTCTCTTGCAAGGACATCCTGATGGCCGTACACCGTGCTGCACACTGTACGAGTCAATCCCCATCCCCCACATGTGAGACAGCGGCTCGGCCATTGGCTCCGCAGTGAGACAAAAAAGACGAAATTTCCCAGCGCCTTGTGGCGGCGGCTGCAGCCGAGAGTCATTGGGGGCGTAAGACCTTTCTTTTCTATCCGTAACTGGTGTCTTGATGGATGATGGCAGTGATACTGAAAGGTGCGGATAGTGCGGATACGGATATCTGTCATGCATACTGTGCGGCTCGGGTCCACTTTTGATGTGCGGACATGCTGAGTCATGAGTCATGACACATCCACGTGTATCCCCGCGCCTGTTCGCGCTAGAGGCCGGCGGCGCGGCGCTATAGAAAAGCCTAATCGAATAGGCTATTAAGAGTCGTTGGACGTCAGCTCAGCAGGCCTCCTCTTCCTCTTCCTCTTCCTCTCCTTCTATCTTCTCTCTGTACATATGCTTGACTCGTACGGATGCGGAAAGTCATAATATCCACGTCCGTATACGAGCTCTCGATGACGTACATACGAGAATGCCTGGAACTATTTAGGTCCTCGGAATACTTTGCACACAGCTCACCACTTACCTCGGCCAACATCCAGCACAGTACCACTACTGATAGACCCCCGGTCCCTGTCCATCGAGTCCCTGTGTATCCGTACCTTGGCTTTCGTATCCTCCCCGGTGCCTGTATCGGTACCCGCTTCTCCATTTCCTTAGCCTGACTTCCCGCCTCGTTGCAGATAGAAAGGCCAACATGCTGGCGGACGGATCTCGTCAACTCGACGACCTAGGGCCGGCCCATGTATGCATGTATGTGATGTACGGACGCACATACAGAGATATTCATGTGCTCGCTGGATGAAGCTCACGTTGTGATTCTGAGCTTCTTACCGATCCATGAGCATCTACGAATATCAATCATAAATGCTACCTCCACCAGGGACGAAAATAAAGCCAAAAGCAATTCTCCTCTCTCCTCCGCCGCCACAAAATGCACCATCCTCCGTCCCCGTCACTCACTGATCCTTTCCCCCACCTCAGCTTTGCTGTATGTTTTCGTGTACTGGGCTTCACCAGGATAAAGCCACCGGTTAAAAAAAAGGGGAGGAGGAGGGAGGAAATAGGGGATAAGAGGCACACCAAAGTCGACAGGGAAGCCCTTGGTAGGTAGAGGGGGGAGGGGGGAAGAAGAACGGAAATGTGACGGTCGGAAGAAAAACAAAGCCAGCAACAATTAAAGCGAGAAAAAAAAAAGAAGAGAGTGAGTGAGTGAGTTAGAAAGAGATAATGAGAGAGAGAGAGAGAGAGAGAAGACCAACGAAGTTTTTTTCTTTCTCTTGTCCCCTTGCTTTCTACTCTTCGTCGTCTATAGTTCCCTATTTCTCTCGTTATTTTCTTCCCGATCATTCCCATTTTCGTCCCGTCTGTTCCCTCTCCTCTTTCAACCCCTCTCCCCTCCTCTTCTCTCTCTGTCTCTCTCTCTCTCTCTCATATCTCATCCCGTCTCTTCATCGAGCCGTCCTTCGGCCCCCCCCTTCTCTCTCTTCCCCCCCTCACCACCCCTCCTCTTTTTTCTTTGTTACTTCAACTTTCAACGTACAATTATTTCGGGCTTCCCCCTTTCTAAGAGACTCGTGAGACTTTTTTTTTCTTCTTCTTTGCTCTGCCTTGCTTTGCTTCTTAGAGGACATCATGCCGACGACGGCAACCATGGTATCGCCCGCCGATATCCCGCTGCCCCCGGACGATTCGGCGTCCTTCGGCCAACAGCAGCACTCCCTCTCGGCGTCTTCGACGTCGTCATCGCCGACCACGACTGACTCCGCCACGAGCCATGAAAGCAAGTCTCCGCCGGATGAACACCCCCTTCAACAGAATGCCGACGCCAATAAGGCTCGCGAGTCTACCGTCCAGGCCGCTTGTCTGGCATGTGTGAGTGTGGTTTTTTTTTTCTTCTTGCTTTAGCTCGGCCGTCTTCCCATGTTTCCTCTTCCCCCCTGTCTGCTCGCCTTGCTTCTTCTTTTCTTCCCTTCTCATCAGCCCGTCTTATCCTTCCCTGACACGCCGTCATCGCCTGTTTCGAGGACGCTTATATGCGTCTCCCCGTCGCTGCTCCCGGCTGATTTCTTACTCTCCATAGCGAAACAAGCACCTCAAGTGCGATGGCCAGAACCCTTGCGCTCGCTGCTACTTTCACCAGACCGAATGCGTCTATGTTCCCTCTCGTCGCGGCTGGAAGGGCCCTCGTCGAAACGCCGTCGTCAACCCCAATAAGCGCCAGGCGACATCGCCGCCCGAAAATGCCGACTGTCCTATGCTTCTCGGCTCCGCCTTCACGCCGTCGAGCGTCGTCACGCCCGGCTCCCAGCTCGGCTCGACTGCCGCGCCGCCGACCAACATGCAGCTCTACAGATCGTACTGCAGTGCCAACGGCATCGATCCCGTCGCCTTCGCCATGAACCATCATAGCGGCTCCGTGCCGCCCCATATTCCTGTTAAGACGACGGCCGAGCGCTGCATAGACTCCTTCTATCATCACTTCTTCGCCTCTCATCCCTTTGTCCTGCCTCGCGAGCGTCTCTTGAGAATGGCTCAGAGTGCTGGCGCTCTGATGGAGCCGCTGCTGGCCGCCATGCGATGGGTCGGCTCCATCTACATCGACCTCAACTCCTCGATTCGCGACGCCATGCTCGACGAGGCCTATCGCCTTATCCATGACACCCAGAGGCCTCGAGACGGCTTCCTGGTCCAGGCCATGCTCATGCTTATCGTCGGCCTCGACGGCAGCTGCCAGCAGGACAAGGCCCGTGAGCTTCTCAGCGACGTCGAGCGCCTGGCCCTCGATATCGATCTCAATACTCTTCCGTTCGCCACTCTTCACGGACAGGACAACCCCGTGCTTGAGGAGAGTTGGCGTCGCACTTGGTGGGATCTCTTTGTTGTCGACGGCATGATCGCTGGCGTCCATCGCGTGACAAACTTCCTCCTCTTCGACGTACCCGTCAACGTGGCTTTGCCCTGTGAAGAGCATGAGTATCTATCCGCTGTGAGTATTTGTCCCAGAGCATGATCCAGAGAGAGGGCCCTCGATTTACCATGGCCAGAATATCCCGATCCCGCTTAACCTCGAGGATCTCGAAGACCGCGACTTCAACGACGAGGACCGTGAGTTCTCTTCCTTCGCCTACCGCATCCTCTGCGCCCGCAACCTGGGCAAGTTCATGCGCACGCCGCCCATCTTCGGGCCCGAAGACGAGAACTTGGCACGGATCGAGGCACTTCTCACCAACTGGAGGCTGCATCTGCCCAAGTCCAAGCGGGACGCCCTTCAGCAAGACGGCAAGCTGGACGAGATGATGTTCCAGGCACACATGATGGTCAACGCCACCTCGATCCTCCTTCACCAGCCGCACTCGCAGCTCGACACGTCGCCGGCTCAGACCATCAACTCGTGCGCGCCTCATCAGCTGGTTCCGGCCGGCGACCTGTTCAACGCCCATACCAAGCACACCATAACCTCGGCCAACGCCATCAGCACCATGATCACCCACAGGGTACCCCTAGTGAGGCACACTCACTTCTTCACCTGCGTCGTCACCCTGTCTTCCATCGTCCACCTGAGCCGCTGGGCCCTCTTCTTCATCCCCCACAACGACGACGACTTGCGGCAGCAGATCCGTCTCAACATCGGCGCCCTCAACCAGCTCGCCGGCGTATGGGCTGCCGCCGACCGGGCCCGTGGACAGGTCAAAGCCGTCGCTCAGGAGATTTACCAGGCTAAGAAGCAGCAGCGTGTCAACTCGGCGGCCTGGGTGGGCCTCACGCAGGAGGATATGATGAACACCTTCGCCACTGACGACTCTATCATCCAAGAGATCGAGAGCATGCATCCGTTGCCTAACATCCTCGGTTGACTTCCGCCTGTCTCTCGGTATCTGATGAAGGGCAAATAGGGGGGACGAGTCGGGCGGCATACGCTGCCTACTCAAAACGGTTGAATCCGGTGACTGAAAAAAAAGGGGGAAAAAAGGGGGTTAAGGAAGGATGAAAAGAGGGCTGTGTTGAAGGGCAGATGGGTTATCTCTTTGTCTGTCTCTCGCTGTATCGGACCTTTGGGCGCGTAACATGTGTTTTTTTTGGACATAAACCGAGCCAAGTTAATTTACCCCTGTGATTGTGAGATCACCACACAGCCTGTATGAAACTTCATTCTACTCATGTTAGAGAAACTCATCTTCTCACACAGCAGAATTCTCTAGCTGGCTGAGAATTTCAAACTAGGGCTATAGGACCTCAACGGCGGGTTCCCGCTGCATGATCGTCTTGGTTTCTCCCCTTCCCTCAGCGTATGACGCGGCGTGGCTGACGATGAATCAGGTTCACCGCATATTTGGAACCCAGAAGTCTGAAGTGACCTCGAAAGCCTGCCTCGCTGGGAAAAAATGTGTGTGTCCTTTGAGAAGGCGTTTTTTCAATGCAGGTGCTGGGTATCCTGTGACCGGTGTGAATGCAAGGCAAACTTGACTCCCCTGCACCGATACGCCTATGCAGGTGTTTCGTACTTTGCCTACGTCTACATGGGTGAGTGTGTATGAATGTGTCATGATAGTCTTACGATCCTGGGGGATCTCATCATCCTTTTGCTGCCTTTCAACCCGAATTTCCACATGGCAGTTCTGATACTCACCTCTCTCGACCCGGCGATGCTGCGTAGACCAGACACCCTCTCCACAGGCAGAGCACTTGAGTTGTCATAACCGATTTCGTCGACCATTCTTCCACTTCTACCCTTGAATTTATCCAGTTCCGTCGTGGCGAAGCGTCTGTCGACTTCCAAGGAACATTCATGTGTACGCGGCCCTCTCCGCCGTGGTTTACGCCACCTGCGACATGCGGAGAACGCGGTGAAAACAGCGCTGTTTGTAAACATGTGAAAGAATCAGACAACAGGGATAGTGACGCTGATGAGGAAAAGCTTGACCGGTACAGGCACCGGTTGGGAGACGTCTATTGGCTGACTCCCCTGGCAACTGCGCCCTGTCTGGAGTTACACGGAACGCGAGATATATTGCGGTTGGTAGCTCGAATGTGACGTTGAGTATGAGATCCAATGATAAGTGCTTTTCCCTTACGGATACACGAGTCTGTTATTCCCTCACTCCCGAGCAGTAAAATGCCGTAGCTTCTGGAATCCGTCTCTTCCTGAACACCTTGATCCTGATCCCCTGGTCTTCCAAGTCTCTTCTATGCACAGATATGTATGCCCTGAAGAGGAGCCGGCTTTTTTTTTTGTTTCATTGGGTAAAGTCAGAATCACTTGGTGGTGACAACAGGAGATAATTTGACTTGCCTGGTTACTCAACACCACTCCTGAGCTGAGGTCGTTATCTTGTATTGTGGCTTGCTGCTTGGCGGTTGTTGACCGTATCGAACGGAGCCGATTCCTGAGCTGAAGGATGACAAGAACACCCGAGGGAATGGCTATGACAACCCCGACAAGTCCGATGATGGACTCGGGAGACAACTCCATCATCAGCAGATGCTCAGACGAGGACAATCAGAAGGAAAAGGTGTCACCATCTCATCTAAAGGTCTGAAGAGACCCCCTTTTTATCAGCGGGGATGCCGCCTTACCGAGCCCGCTGCAGTCGGCGACCACGTGTGTGTCAAGTTGCCTGAACACCGCCCGTTTCGAGATAGTGAAGTGAAAGATCGTGACGATCAAATGACGACGCGCAAAGCCCCCTTTTCACCGAAAGTGATGGCTTTTTTTTCTTATCCCCCCGCCATCTTCCTCATCTGTTGGCGATGATGGCGACGAAGCAGACGGGCAGTACATCCGTACGCCGGAATCAAGAGGCCGAGTGCCGCGCATCAACTTTTCGGATCGCCAATCGGGTTTCACATCTTCATTCCCGCATGCCTTCTCCCGTAGTAGATCTCAGCTTGTGTTCACTTTTTGTCTCTCCTGCATATACGCACATAGATGTATCCGTACAAAAAACACCACTTTCCTCATAAAGGGTATTATGTCGGTTGGACGACGGAGATGACGAAGGCCTTTCTCCGATTGGCACGGGTAGTCGGAGCTGCATATCCTTTGGGCTGCGGTTACGCCACTGCTAGGTCACTTGCAGGTTTTGCTAACCAAGGGAGGCTGATCACGGAGGCAGCCCATGTGTGCTCTTGCTAAGGTAACCTAGAAGAAGCCCAGCATGCAAAATGTGTCCTTTGCAAGAACAGGCTGGAGCCCTAGCGAGTTCATCTGATGAGGCTGCTCAACAGCGACATATATCAGACATACATTCAATCGCCAGGAGATGCCGTCATCATAACGAGACGGAAAGTTATTCCGCGCAAGAGACACTGCCCCTTCAAGACTCGTGAAAAGAAAAAAAAACAAAGTATAATAAACCCGCCATGTTGGCTCGTGCATATTTCTACGAAAGGGTTTTCCATTAATTTCTGGGCTAAAACAGGTGAGAGACTGGTACCCTATGTAGGTATTTACACGCCGGGACTTCCGCGATGCTGGCCCACAGAAGCGGATATTTAGTGGCCAAAAGATGTAACTTTAGATTAGATTGATAAGATTGATTAGATGCGGGAAGGAATAGGCTATCCGAAACTTTAATTCGTCATACCCTCTGTATCGCCATCCATTCAGCTGAATACCACCCTGACGTCATTCACAAGTAAAGATCAAAGACGGTCGTGATGATCCCACAGCTGACACGTCTGCCGACGATGACGCTGTACATGCAGGATACATCTCCTACGAAGCCGCTCTTCCTGCCGACTTAATTGCCTGCTCACAAGAGCATACATACATGCATGCACGCGTATTGTCTGTATGAATTAACCACCAGCCACGATTTCTGTCGCCGATTTGTGTGCAGTCAAAGGAGAGGCGGGTTTGACGCTTCCGTTCCACCATTTATTTACCTGCCTTCATCTGACAGGTCATACCAGACGCTGTACACGATAACCTGTTTTTTGATGGCAACACAGCTTCTGTGCTAGTAAATGATTCATTTTTTGTTTCCACATTAACTGTCGTCTGTGGATGAACTCGAACATATCACGATATGAGCCTTCTCAAGATCCATTTCTATGCAGAAGAGTACGGGTGTATTATACCAAAGTGATGGAAAGACTCTCTTGTCTCCGCTGTTGCAAGCTTCTATTCCGTCGGTTTTTTTTCGTGTCTGTAGTGACAAGTACCTACACATGGATAAGAGTGAGCGGGGCCGCGCTGTCGGGATCCCCTGCGTTGGTATGACTACCGATATCGGGCTCCGTGTCTTCCAACTACGGATAGACTGCCTTGCCTCGGTTGGCAGAAACGCTTGCGTCATACGAGGCTGGCAGCCTCGCAGCGGCAGGTGAAGGCCAGGCAAACAAAACAAGCTGATTTGGGAACAGAATATAGCAGGCCTGAAATCACTTTTACCAGACGAAACCTGGTCCAGTCGAATTGCCCCAGAATCCTACAAAACTTAAATGCAATATGCTTTCCGAGATATCATCAAGCATAACTGAACTGCAACATGCCTTCCGAGATAATCATCACGCATCAAAGCTCTGCTGATACCAATCCAAGGTGATGTCCTCTGCCCAGCCACGTAGGTCTTTTTTACTCTTCATCCGAAGAGTCAGTGATGAAGCTGTACGATGCGAGGTCGCGATGAGAAGGAATAGATTGCAAGGCATGAGTCGAAACACCTTGTTCGCGGTGTCGTTGAGTGGCTGAATTTGCGACGCGGTTGTTTAAGGCCATTTCCGAGTCGATGGGTGTGCGGCCTGGATTCACCACTTGAGATAGCAACCAGAGATGAAAGTTCAAGAATTCGGACTACACGTTTTCATCCATCCCGTTAGCCTCAGGGGTACGTATGGGACTATCCGCAGCTCATGACGATGTCACTTACGGGAATGCTCCAGATCGTTGGTCCTGGGTGCGTTGTGGGCGTTGTGCGAAAACGCCTCCCGAGCTTGAAGCCGACAAGGATGACTGGGGGAAGGGCTACGATCAGCCCGAGTATAGCTATTATAGCTTCAGCAGAGAGAAGCATGGCGAATTATTGTTTTCAAGTCAAGATAATGGTGGAGGAAGCGAGGTCATGTTGAAATATCGCTTCGTAGAAACGAGTTGCAATTACAAACTATGATATTTAACAAAATCATGTCGGTCCAGCGGACACCAGCAAGCACAGCCTCTGTCGTGTACTAGTCTCCGGGTCGATGCAAGTACATGGACTTTCGCGTCATCTGCGGGCTTGATCAGTCCAGGAATCGGCCAGTGATACCGTTATAGGTAATACTCATTGCCGCGCGATACTTTCGTGTCGAGTGGCAATACGGTGACAACTTCGGCGCAGCTTTCTCTCTTGGGACTTTTTGCACAGGTGAATATTTCTAGCCCTTCTATTTCTCCCGCTAGCACCAATTTTTCTTTCCGTCTAAATAACCTTCGAGTAAGATTTCCTGAGGCATCTGAGATACGCACATATATTTTGGACTAAACCCGGACTCTGACCTGGGGAGATACCCGCACAGCCCCTCGAGCACCTGTGCTCAGCTTAAAAGGGATAGATATGGTAGGTAGGTATCTATGGAGAATTTTGGTTACCTTTTTTGTGCTACCCGAGCTCCGCAGACTGCCTGTCCTGTCACGTCAGTGAGGTTACAGCCCCTCGAGTATCTTCCTATGCTCCAGCCTCACACAGACTCATCTGAAGACTCATCTGAGATATAGTACATTTGTTTCCGTACGGATACAAATATACATTTTGGGCCATACCTACCCCGACTCTGCCCGGGAAGATACCGCCCAGCATCTGTAATCCAGCCACATCTGGGCTGAGAGACCCCTGCAGCATCAACAAAAGACGGGTGACGCCCGCCACTTCTGCACTCCCTGAAACTTGCAGAGGCCCAGAGCATTATCCGTAGAAGAATTACGGATACAATTCCAGAGTTTCTTTCGAGAGGAAGATAGCGTGGGATGAAGACGAAGCATACCTAGTCCAATAAACCTACATATCCCCCAACCCCTTTTCTCCCTTCTTCTCATCTCGTCATCGCAACCTGCTATTCACAGCATGACACTTTTTTCTGTCTTTCCTTCTTATTCTTCGCAGTCTGACCCCTGCATCTTTTTTTCTGCATGGCCAGAACCCCAGAGCGACTAAAGCGCGCCGAATTCAGGCAGCGGAGTGTCTGTCTTAGCTATGGCCGGACGCCACAGATGGTGACACACTGACCAAGCTTATCTGGCGAGCTAGATTTTATAGATCGGCCGTTGCGGTGTTCAAAAGGTGCGTGCGGAAACCTCAAGAGCGTCGAGCCGCGAGCCGGTTGCCGTTCCCTGACGGGTAAGTCCATTCAGAAGCCTTCGCTCAACTTCAGGCAAGTCGGCAGGATAGTTGTACGAAGAATCACCATCGGTCGAGGGCTGTAGGGTGTAAGTCAGGGAAATTCAAGTAACGCGCAGAAAGAGCCTGGACTTGCATAGTTTTCTAGTGCCAATTCCGGATCTATAGCTCTCCCTTCCTGGTATAACACGAGGAGCTGAGATAGCAGTAGGAGAAGAATGCGTATAGATTCGAACTATGTTCATCATCGATATTGTCAGCCAGTTTGATGCGCGGCCGTTCGTGTGGCTTCTCTTACTGGGATGCGTCTTATTGCAGGCTGCGCTATGTGGCCGGGGAGTGATGGGGACGACCGGAATCGTCTCCTGAGCTTTAAGACGACGATAATGACTGGAGGGATTGCTAGAATGAGTCCAATGATGCCAATGATAGCTTCAGACGAGAGAGGCATGGCTTCTGAATGACGCTTCGACTCAAAGAAAATGGCACTGCTTCGTGTTTAGTAGAAAACGGTGAAGAGCTGCAGGAGTATGATTTATAGTGTGTAGTACGCCGTGGGTAGGTAACGTCTAAGTGATTGACGTAGTAGGCATGTATTCATGAAAGGGGCGGAACTAATATCGGCGCAGATGCAACATATTGCATAGAAGACGTTGGGTTAAGATGGAAGATGATCAAATTCTCGAGCTTCAGGAGAACATGAACGGATGAGAGAGATATCATCATATGAATACCTAAGTAAAAAGCTAGTATGTAAAGACCGGAGGAGAAGATTGAGGGTGTGAAGTATGTTAGGGTCCGCTACCGTATTTACTCACGAAATTCAAAAGAGCGCTACTGCAGGATGCCTGTCTATCGATAAAAGGCCCCTCTATACTTATTTATGGGCAAGATCGTGATTCGTCACAGCCTTCTATCCGGAACTCCAAGGAAGCCACGATGGCGTTAATCCATGCTGCGATGATCTTTCCTTCATACCAAATAGTAGAGGCGTTGAGTGGGTCCTGGGCACTCACAGGGGCTATCTGCAGTAGCGCTCTTTTGAATCTCGTGAGTAAATACGGTATCACCTAGTAATGCAGTCTCACGGGCGAGGCGAAAATAAGCGTCCTGTTCTGCACAGTGATGATGGCAATTCATGAACAGTGCTGACGATAGAGAAGCCTCGTAAGCCTGGGCCAAGCGGCGGTCTGTGTACAGTACGAAGGACATCGGTGATTCCCCATGCTGCAGGCACGTCCAAGTACGGTGAGGCTTAGACACGTTTGTCTGATCATGAGTGGCTTTAGCTCTTGAATAAGTAGTACTCACGGTTTGGCCTTCTTGTTCGTCTGAATTTATCGCCACGCGGGCTCCTTATTGATACCTGCAGAGGGCGGGATGGGCGGACTGGGGGGGCAAGCATCGAGGAGGACGACGCATGGCGCCACGACCTGGCGAAGTTGTGGATGACCCGCCGGGCGCCTAACCGGGCTTGATTTGAACCTTGACTGTGGAATTGTTCTTGTTCCCTCGACCTCCTCCTCGGCCAGGACGTCTTTAGTTTCTACGAGAAATGGCCTACCCTAGACAAGCTTCCCTTAGCCAGCAGTTACGAGACTCGCAGCCGACATTCTCCCGACTCTTGTTACCGGGCCGGAAAAGCGTTCAATGCGAGCATGATAGCGTTTAATAAGATTCAAAACCTCCTCCTCGTCCGCAACGAACAACGATCAACCGGGGCGACGGTAACAGCCATCGTGCGCCTCGTCTGAACACCGTTGCGGCTGGCCTCTACGTCGTCACTCGCCAATGTCTTGTCGCCTGTAGCTCTGCGCTCTGAAACGACCGGGGCGCCAGATTTGCGCTCTTCTCCCGCTCCCGCCTCCCTCGTCGCGGCCGCTTCCGCCGAGCTCTCCCGGCATCAGACCGAGCCAGCCGTCCGTCCTCGACCGTCATGGCTTCCTACGCACACCATCAGCAGCAGCAGATGGCGCCTCGCTCGGCTCAGCGGCAGTCAGCTCCGGTCCCTCAGCAACGTCCTCCCTTCGCCCCTGCCGCTCCGGCCGGCACCTTTTCACCCGGCACCAAGATCCAGGTCGGAAGCCATCGAGTGGTGATACAGAAATACCTTTCCGAGGGAGGCTTCGCCCACGTCTATCTCGTCAAGATGCCTCAGCCCGTCGACGGTACCGATCTTGCCGTTCTCAAGCGCGTTGCGGTCCCCGACAAGGACTCATTGCGCAGTATGCGCACCGAGGTCGAGACCATGAAGCGCCTCAAGGGTCACCATCCCATCGTCACATACATCGACTCCCACGCTTCCGAGATGCGCGGCGGAGGGTACGAGGTCTTCCTCCTCATGGAAAACTGCAATGGTGGCGGCCTCATCGACTTCATGAACACGCGTCTGCAACACCGTCTGACTGAGCCCGAGATTTTATCCATATTCGCCGACATCGCCGAGGGCGTTGCATGCATGCACTACTTGAAGCCGCCTTTGCTGCATAGGGATCTCAAAGTCGAGAACGTGTTAATTACATCGCGCGGCGCCTCCAAGCGTTTCAAGCTCTGTGACTTTGGCTCCGCCGCCCCGCCGCGTCCGGCGCCAACGACCGTGGTCGAATGCCGCTTGATGGACGAAGACGTGCAGAAACACACGACACTGCAGTACAGGAGTCCAGAGATGATTGACGTCTATAGGAAGCAGCCACTCAACGAAAAGTCGGATATATGGGCCCTCGGCGTTCTGCTCTACAAGCTCTGCTACTACACGACGCCGTTCGAAGAACAGGGCCAGCTGGCCATTCTTAATGCCAGTTTCCGATTTCCGTCATATCCCGTCTTCTCAGATCGTATTAAGAAGCTGATAGGTATGTTTGTTAATGGCCCCCGCAATCACTCGGGCTCGCTAACTGGCTTTCACAGCCTCTATGCTGAGAGAAAGCATCGAAGCCCGGCCAAATATTTACCAGGTACTCAAGGAAGCATGCACCATGCAGGGAAGACAAGTTCCAATCAAAGACGTGAGCTTGATTGCCCTCTGAACCTTTGGTGCAGACCCTTACCGTTATCCTAGATCTACACAGGGAGACCGCAAACTGGACCCCGAAACAATAACCAGGCTGCAACGGACCCTAAGCCACAGCCAAAGGTCGGCGCCGTCTACTCGGCTCCGGTGCGGGAGAAGCCACAAAAGATCCCCGAAGTCGCACCAATGAGAAGAGGAAGGCCTAATCCGTCACACGAAGCCTCGGACACACAGGGCTCGCCGCCCAAGAAGGTGACAGGAGGGGACCCTTTCGCCGCATTGGACTCCAAAGATGGTGCGCAACTTGAGGCAGATGAGCTGTCTTCCCGGTTTCCCACGCTCGATCAATTCTCGCTGCTGCACGACAAGGGGGCCAAGTTTGACTTTGACTCTGCCGCCGTGTCGCCCCCTAAAGTGTCAGGGCCGGGCCAGACAGCGACGGAGACGCGGGCCAAAGAAGCTTCTGCCTCGGTCGAGAAGAGCTCAGCAGACACGAGAGCATCGCAAGGGTTGCGCAACGCTCCAGCGGCGGGGCTGGACCGAGACAGGTCAAACCAAGGCAGAAGCGCCAACTATGTGTCAACCGGCACGATGACGTCCCTAGAGTCGGTCGAGTCGGTCTCGAGGCGAGCTGACAAAGGCCGCACCGAAAGTGGAACGGCCCCGTCTCTGCCTCAATCTCAGTCCGCCCACAGTCGACTACCATCGCCACCCTCTCGGGCGTCACTCGAAGAGGCTCGACCTCCCGTGTCGACGGCAGCTCCGGCATCGACGGCGGGCTCTGCTTCGAAAAGTCGGCCTCGCCCTCAGAGCAGTCTGTTAGAGTCGAACACTGCCGGGTTCGTGCGCGAGAGAGATTCCCCCAAGGCGCAGACCGGGTCCGGACGGCCGTTGTCTCGCGGGTCGCAGGTCAAGTCATCATCAAGCCCCAAACCCACGGCACGTCCCGATGGAAATACATCAACTTCGGACCTGATCGACGTGAACGGAAGCGAGCCGAAGTCGGTCCAGAAGTCGGGCGGCCCGAGTCCGTCCTACACGGCGCCGCCTCCGAAAAAGATTGTCGGAAAGTTTGAAGATGCTTTCAAGCGGTTCGAAGGTAGTGGACGCCAGGAAGCAACGCCGGTCTCGAGCTCCGAAACGCGCAATGATGCAGGAATCAACGATGACCAGGCGACGCCGGAAATGAGACGTGAGTTGGAGCGTCGCCAGCTTGAAGAAGAGGAACAGCGAGTCGCGGCGGCGCAAGCCGAGTACAAGAAGCGGGTCGCCGGTGACGGTGTTTCGGGTTCGAGAAGGACAGGGAGTGTTGCCAGGTCGGCCACCATCCAAAGCCGAGTCCAGAGCCTGCTGGAAGAGGAGCAACGGCCGTCGCCGGTGCAGAGGACGGCCGAGGGCTACGGCAAGTACACGGACGCTGCCAAGGGAGCGAACAAGGACAAGGCGTTGCCTACTGCACCACAAAAGTCCCCGGACGGGCTCCAGTTCAAGGATAAGGCCGAGTCATCATCAACTTCATCCACGGTTCCCATCAAGCCGGCGATCAGCAGACCAACGGCTCCCAAAAAACCAGTGCATCTGAACAGCGGGGCGCGACCGCCGTCGCCAGCGAAGAGGAGCCAGCCGGAAATTTTGATGGCGCCGGATCTTGCGGGCCAACCGGTGTTGGAGATGTCGGCACAGGAAAAGGAGGACTACATAAAGGAATTCGCCAAGCGGTTTCCCAGTCTCAACACTGTCGAACTGGAGGCCATGGCGTCTGCCCAGCGGCGATGATGGATTTGTTTCTTTGTTTGGCTTGAAGAGGATTGACATCAAAATGGACAGCATGGTGATGACGCATGATATACGCAGGCTGTCCCTGGCGGACAGGATGCAGGCGTGTATGTAGATGCGGCACGCGATAGAGAGTCGGTCGTTGCGTTTTGGTTAGACGTCATACAAGGGACTCACGTGTCACGGCAACGTTATCTTATCTGAGCGGAAATCCACTTTTTTTTTCATGATCCAAAAAAAAAAAAAAAAAAAAAAAAACCTTCCGTCGTAGGCTAGGAGTCTTTTTCAACAGACTTGGGCAACTGTTGAGCTCTTACAGGCTCACAAAGGGCGTCGGCGCGAGCATGGCGAAACGAAAGAGACAACAGGGTGGCGCAGAGTCGAAAGCGGACAAGAAGAAAAAGACGGCGGACGAAGAAGCGCCACAGCAAGCGTCGGCACGGCCCGAGACGATTCAGATCATCGCCGGCTCCTACGACCAGGTCTTGCACGGGTTGACGGCTACGATCGGAGCGAGTCGTGACGGGGTCGACTTTGCCGACACCTTCTTGTTCAACGCGCATGCCTCAGCCATCCGCTGCGTGGCGGTGTCGCCCCCCTCGGCGCCGGTGCCGGGCCAGAGACAAAAAGTGCTCCTCGCATCCGGCAGCACAGACGAGAGGATCAACGTCTACAACCTATCTGCGCACCCGCCACGGACGAAAGACGACGACGTGCTAGCCAAGGTTGCGCCGCGGCCGATCTTGGAAAGTCGGAAGAACCGCGAGCTGGGGACGCTGCTGCACCACGCTTCGACCGTGACGACGCTTCGGTTTCCTACCCGGTCGAAGCTGTTGTCGGCTAGCGAGGACTCGACGATCGCGGTGACGAGGACGCGGGACTGGTCGGTGTTGAGCACCATCAAGGCGCCGGTGCCCAAGGCTCAGGGACGACCGAGCGGCGATACGGCACCTCTGGGAGCGACGCCGTCGGGCGTCAATGACTTTGCCATTCACCCCAGCATGAAGCTGATGATTAGCGTCAGCAAGGCAGAGCGCTGTATGCGGTTGTGGAATCTGGTGACGGGGAAGAAGGCCGGCGTGCTCAACTTTGACAAGGCCATGTTGCAGGAGATTGGCGAGGGAAGGCACTCGACCGGTGAAGGCCGGAGGGTAGTCTGGGGACACGCCGACGGGGCGGATGAGTTCGCGGTGGGATTCGATCGCGACATCGTCGTCTTTGGCATGGATAGCGTGCCCAAGTGTCGGGTGATGGCGGCTACGACGGCGGCTACGACGACGAAGACGGTGGCGGCCGCGGCGCGTACGAAGATTCACCAGTTTACGTACATGACGGTCGACAAGGCCACGGAGAAATCTCTCCTATGCGTCTCGACCGAAGACGGGCGGATCATATTCTTCTCTACCCGGTCCGAGGATCTCTCGGACCCGGACCCGGCGCATCAGGGCAGCACGCTACGGATGGCTCGGCCGGTTGGCCAGGTTGGGGGCAGATCTTCGTCGTCGTCGTCGTCGGGGACGGGAGTGACGGGACGGATCAAGGATTTTGCCATGGTGCGCAGCGAGGCAGACGACGACGACGACAACAACAACAACAACAACGACAACGACGACGACGAAATCTACCTCGTTGGCGGAGGCAGCGACGGCAAGATTTGGCTTTGGATGGTGCGGCTGAGCGAGTTGGTGCCTAATGGAACCCTGGACGGTGGTCAGGTGGGCAGGCTTTTGGGGGTGTATGAGACGCATAACCGTGTCACTTGTCTGACGGCTTTTATGATGATTGCGCGACCTGAGGGGGTGGAGGATAGCGAAGATGAGGATGAAGATGAAGATGAGGAGGAGGAGGAGGAGGAGGAGGAGGAGGAGGAGGAAGATGATTGAAGCCTTTCTTTCGTAAGGCAAAGTCTATCTACGTTCTACCCACATAGATGAGCCGTTGCCCCCGCCCTTCTCCCTTGGGCTGTATCAGATTTACAAAAGCGGCTGACGTGCAACCCACCCCTTTCCCCTTCCCCCATTTCTATCCCCATCCCTAGGTATCCGTATTCCATCCTTTCACCGCAGCGGCAGCAGCACGACACATACGCCACCACGTATGCATGTGTACACTATCCTACGTGAATGTTTGTCGCCCCTCCCGGCGGATATAATTCCTGAGGCTAATTTTGACTAATTGTAGCCGGGTTAGTGGAGGAGAGGGTGGATAAGGGTGGATAAGAGGGTGGAGGAGGGTGGGTATTAGGGCTATAGGGAGGAACCTACGGCTATCCGCTTTTTCCTAGGGAAAGGAAGTTACTAGAAGTAGTCGTTATTACCCCTTTTTCCTATAGATCGGCTAATAGTAGCCGAATTAGTAGAAATAAGGGTAGTATTCGGGCTATAAGAAGGAACCTACGACCTATACTCTAATCCCTAGAGAAAGGAAATTATTAAAAGTAGTTATCGTTACCCCTTTTACCTATAAATAGGAGGCTATATAAGGCTAGTCGCGGAAGGCGGCGTAAAGCCGGTTATAAGAGGCGTTATAAAGTCGGCTACGACTCCGAACGAGGCTATAGGATAATAATAGGATAGTATTACGATTATAAGCTCTTATTCCTCTACGAATAAAAGATTAGTCTAGATAAAAAGTAGACTATTAGATAGAGTAAAAAGAGACGAATCGAATAATACTATTCTTACCTATCCTAGGCTTCTAGAATACGAGATATTAACGTTTAAAGTTCTAACCGCTATCTCTCCGCTACTTCCCCCCTATTACCCCTATTAGTTAAGAAAATAAAGCTATTACGAGTTTTCTTAGTAAAGATACGATCTTTAATCGCTAATTTCTCGACGATAAAAAGATATCTAGAGAAGCGGATAGAATTATTAGAAAGTCTATCTATTAAGGAATTTAATAGCTATAATAATAAACTAGAATACATAGCTAACGATTATAAATTCGAGTAAAGAAGTCGAATATATATTTAGGATACTTATTATAGGTATAATAATTAGGATAATTATACGATCTTAGCGCTATATTTTATAATAATATATTTCTCCTATTCTAGTAAGCCGTTTATTATTAAATTTACTAGTAAAGGACTTCTTCTAATCTATTAAATACCTTTAGGGATCCCTTAAGGTAGTAGGAGAGCTTTTTCTCTTAGTAATATATATATATATACTATATATATATATACGCTTCTTTTTCTTCTTTTTCTTTTTTCCCTTATTATATTAATTATAGGTTGTATTCTTAGGGAGGTTTATCTTAACCTCCTCTATATCCTTCTTTACCTTTTCTATTTTTAGGAAGCTATTATTAGCTTCCTAAAGAGGGTTTAGGCGAATTAGGATTAGGAGGAGGAGGATAACGATAGCCTCCCTTAGGATCTAACGCCTCCCCCTTCGCCCTATTAAACGCTTTCTATCCCCCTTCTTCCTCTTTATAACCTTATACTACTACCCCCTTTTCGTCTTTAGCCTTTACTTTAAATCGGCCCTCCCCCTTCTACTCCTTCCCCTCCTTCTCCTCCTCGTTATTCCCCCCCCCCCCCCCCCCCCCCCCCCCCCCCCTCCCCCCCCCCCCCCCCTCCCCCCCCTCCCCCCCCCCCCCCCCCCCCCCCCCCCCCCCCCCCCCCCCCCCCCCCCCCCCCCCCCCCCCCCCCCCCCCCCCC
>PDHP01000240.1:0-49270 GCA_003339455.1 Ophiocordyceps camponoti-leonardi (nom. inval.) | reverse complement strand
ATAATAATAATAATAATAATAATAATAATAATAATAATAATAATAATAATAATAATAATAATAATAATAATAATAATAATAATAATAATAATAATAATAATAATAATAATAATAAGTTTAACCTTATCCCTCTTCCCCCTTTTTACTATAGTAAGTTATTATTTAATTTAACCTTATCCCTATATTATCTAAGGCTTATCTTTAGTTTATTTAGGAGTTATTCTAGAATAAGCTAAGGGTAAGTATAAACTTAGAATAAAATAATATTAAAATTAAGTCGATATTAACTAGGTTTAGAATTAAAATTATACTAATTTCTAGTTAATATAATACCTACCTCTACTTTTATTTATACTTATAGTAGCTCTACTCCTAATTAGGCTCTTACTCCTCCTCCTTCTACTCTATTAATACCTTAGGCGTTTTATTTCTCGACTCCGGCTCTAGCTATACTAGCCCCCGCCCCGCTCCTAATACTATTATCCGCCTAATAGCGTATTATAGTATATAGGATAGTTTATCGGGCTATTCCCTACCTATTATATATTAGTAGATTATTAGAATAGCCTCCTTTAACTAATACGTATTAGGAGTAAGTATTAGTAAAGGTAAAGGCCTACTACCCCTATAAAAAGGCGGGGATATATTATAATATAATAAGAACTCCTCCTCGAGTATATAAAACTAGTAAAAGTATTAGTTAATTTTAAGAATATAATCCCTAGTATTAATTATAAGTCCTTTTATTACCCTTAATAAGTTCGTTTTAACGAATTACCCGCTAAATATAGGGTAAAAGGATAAAGTATATTTAATCTTATTTTAATATTTTATTAAACTCGATTCGAAGTTATACTAAACTTAAGCTAATATTAAATAGTATTTAAATATAGTTTATTCTACGTTAACCGCTTATTAAAAGGCTAATAATTATTTTTAATTTTTCTTTTATTTTTATTATTTTTTCTTTATTTTTTCCTTTATTTTTTCCTTTATTTTTTCCTTTATTTTTTCTTTTATTTTTTCTTTTATTTTTTCTTTTATTTTTTCTTTTATTTATTTTTCCTTTTTACTTCTATTCAAATATACCCGTTTTATATATCCGAAAAGTCTATAAATTCGTAAAATTAATATTATAATTACTAAGTAAAAACGTATTTTATAAAATAAGTATAATCGAAACTAATTCGAATAAAAGTCGACTTTAGATTAAAGTTAAGTCGACTTTAAGCGTATATTAAAAAGGAATCGAAGAAAAAAATAAATCGTAATTAATAAAAATTCTAATTAAAACTAGAAAAAAGCCGATTTAAAAAAGCGAATAAATAATATTAACTTATAATAGGTATTTACCGAGTATTATAGAATAGTTTTATCGAAGTTAAACTAAATACTAGTAAAAGTATATTTAAAATTATCGAAAATAGCTATAGTTTCTAGGATCCTACTAAGTATATAACTTTTATTATTTAAACTATTCTTCTATTCTAATAAAATAGTATTAAGTCTAGTATTATATAATACGTATAACTATTCCTAATACCAATTAGTATTAGTTAAGTATTTTTATAGCCCTATTAAATTTAGTAGATTAATATACCCTAATAATTACGTATAATTATACTTAGTACTCCTATATATATATATATTATAATAATAATAAATCGATAAATAATAGAGGAAGAAAGTACTCTTCCTAATAGTATATCCTTATAGGGTATAATTCGACTCTAGTCCTAAATACTTATTTTCTCTATCTAATATACGAATAAGACCTAATATTTATATACGAGATTCCCCTATTCCTATTCTTTAGAATCGAGTTAATATTAATCCGACTTTATATTGGAATTACGAGAGATTTATACCGACGTTAGACTAGAGTTATACTAATACCGAGTATATAATTATACGGTATTATACGATATTATGCCTCTTGTCTAAGATTCCTACCGGTCCGTTTAAGTCGTTATACGAGTATTTAGATAATAATAATATTAAATTTCTACCCGAGGAGCTTTAGGTAGAAATACTTAAGACTCTTTATAATAATAAGGAGTTCTTAGTCCTAAATCGGGTATACTTATTCGGCTAGTATTATAGTTTTTAAAAAGAACCCTATTAGCTTTTAAGTTAAATTAGTCTATTATTATTAGAGTATACTAGTAGTAGTATTATATAAGGCGTTAATTTTTAACCTAATAGGTAACTTAGGGCGGAAAAAAACGAGTATAAGTACTTTTATAGCTAATTTCTTTATTTACTCGAATACCTAATATTACTCAGGTCCTAAAATAAAGTCGGTACTCTTCTTTAAAAATCTATTTAAAGGCTTTATTATTTAGCTTATATAATAATAGAAAATCCGGATAAAATTATATAGGCTAATAAAAGAATAAATAGCCTTATAATTATATAGGTCCTTAAACTTTTAATTAAAAATAGCCTATACTTTATAAGGGTTAATACTTAATCCTTTTTTAGTATAGAATATAACTCCTAAATAGTTAACCTTTATAATATTAAAACTATAATTTCTTTATATCTCCTTAGAGGTTAGCTTAATAAAAACGCTAAATAACTTCTTTATATTCTACCTAGTATTCCTCTTTCTTATTATTATCGGAATAAAGTAAAATATTATTTATATATACGCTAGTATACTAATCGAGGAGATTATATAATTAGGTATTAATAAAATTCTAGAACTAGGCTAGCTTAACCTTTAGTCTAAATAATAAGACCTTCTAATAATATATACTAAAACGGGTATAAAAGGCGGTTAAATACTCGGAATCTAGATTTAAATAGAATTAGTAAAAGGCTTAAATAATATTAATCTTAGAAAATCGTTTAGTGGATTAATAGTTAAAGGTAGTACCTTCTAGAAATAGGGCGGGAAAAATAAGGTTCTTAAAATAATTATTTATTTATTTATAATTAATATAAAAACGCCTAGTTATCGAATATAATTTAGGTATAAAGAGGATTAAAATAGTATAAGGGCTAGTATTAATAATAATAAACTTAATCTTAAGTAGGTAGTTTATTATTTTTTTTCTAGAAGTAAGTATTTAATAAGTATCCGGTAGGATAAGGGATTAGCCGGATTTAAAGGCTTTTCTAGTTCGAGGGTAATATTATAATTAGGATAGGGATTAACTAGTATATATACCTCTTTTTTACTAAAAAAGCCCTTAAGGTAAGTAATAAGTAGTAGGATTATATTTCGGATAAAGGTAATATACTCGGGGTCTTCTCCCTTTAGGAAGGGAATTTTTTATTCTTAGTACGTATAATTAGCTATACTTAGCTTTACTATAGGTATATTCTTACTATTATTATTATTTTCGAAAAGGATAAGTATAATTAGTATTAATAATTCTAGCTTTTTATAATATTTTTAATAGGGGTTAGCTTAAAGGGTTATTTATTTATTTATTTAATCTTACTCTAGTAACCCTATGGGTATCTAGGAATCTATTTAGTTAGCTATAGGGAGGAAAAACCTAGAGGACCCGGAGGAAAACCCCCCTCTTCTATAGAATAAACGCCTAAAGATAAGTAGGACTTAGTAGTATAAGTAGGAATAATAATAGGTTAATCCTAACCCTACTAGGCTATAGTAAAAAGGGAGAAAAGGGAATAGGGGAAGGGGAAGGGTAAAAAAAAGGATATAAAAGGAAGGGAATTAGGATAAAGCCTAGAGGGAAGGGGGTTTATATATAGGTAAAAGTACTAAAGTAATAGGGTATATTAGTAAAATAAAGGCCTTATTTATATAGGGTAGAAATACCCTATATATAAATACCCTATATATATTAAGGTTATTACCCGATTTCTTTATAATAATAGTACCTTTTTATAATAATAATATTTATATTATACTAAAATACTTCGAGAAATTAATATAGGTATTAAGTAGGAAATACCTTATAATAATTATATTTTATATATTATTTAATAATAGGCTAGTATACTAATTAATAGTTATTAGGATTAATAGTATAAATAAGACTCTATAATAAAAAAAATAATAATATTAACCGAAATAACGATTATTATTAACCCGTATATAGCGTATACTAAAGTAAATATAGTATACTATAAGGTATATTAATTCTTAGCGGGGGTAAAAGTAGGATTTAACTAAAAACTAAATAATGCCTAATATAGTCGAAACGGATATAAAATTCTATATTAACTTTAGGGTAAAGAAGGCTAAGAAGACTATAATAGTAAAGGAGCTTAGTAAAAAGGTAGGGCTAAAGGTAGCTAAGGTTATTTAGGGCGATTCCGAATAAAAAGACTAGTATTATAATATATATACGATTCGAAACGAAGCTAGGGCTATATTATTCGATTAATACTCTATTAGTACTAATAAATCTACTACTTAGGCTATAAAGAATATTAAAGTAAAGCTAAAAGTATTATTAAAAATAATAAGGAAGATTATAAATACTATAGGGGATATTATAAAGTTTTTATAAATATTAATCGTTATTATTTAAAAAAATAATAATTCCTCTTAGCTTATAGTTAAGGCTCTTATACTTCTTAATTCTAATACTTAGGAGACTCCTATTATTCATATTAATAATAAAGGGAAGGGTAGGATAGTATTAAATAATAATATTAATAGTATAAAATACCGTATAATTATAATAGGATTATCTTTAAATACCCTTAACCCTTTTATAACCTTTATTATAAATCTAGATAATAATATAAACGAGTTATTTATTATAATAGCTCGTAATAATAAATAGCCTATTATTATTATACCTAAGCGAATTACTTTATATAGAAAGTAGAAAAAGGCTAATAGGTTAGCGAAGTAATTAGTTAAGAATACTAAAGCTAGCCTATTAACCCTAGTACTAAAGGTAATATTAGCTATAGTTTATAATAGCCCTACTTAGAAGATTCTAAATAAATATTATAATAATAAGGATAATAAAATAGTTTAGGTAAAAGTAAATAGTTTATAAATACGGTAAAGATTAATTTATATAAGCGGCTATAAATAAACGATTTAGGATATAATCGGGGTAGAGTATAAGGAGTTTATTAATATAAATTAATAAAGGCCTTTATAATATAGTATTTATTTAGCGAGTACAATAGTACTTAGGTAGTATTATAGCTTTAAATATAGGTACTTATTAGTTATAATTTACTATAGGAGTAAAGACTAATATTTATCGTATTTTTAATAACGTAGGATAATATAATAAATATTCTCTAGCCCTCCCCCGTAAAAGTAAAGGGGGGTAATAATATTAGGAATATATTATTAGAAAAGGAATTCTTAAAAACCTATTTTACCTATTAGTAATTATATTATTATAATACTAATATATTTAGGAAGGCTAATATAAATCTTAAGAATATTAGGTTTATCGAAATAGTATAAAAAACTAAATAAAAAGAGGGAGTTATAGTATTAGCTATTATATAGTCTAGTTTTTAAATAATCCTATTTTCTTACCTAGTCTTTAGCTAGGTATTAATAGAGGAAGGTATCTCTAGGGAGGTAAAGAATACTAGTCTAAGCTTATACCTACTTAATCTCTTATAAGAAAAGAGTATAATCGGGTTATTATTAAGAGAATCGGTATTAGGAAAACCTTATTAAATATTAGCTAATTCCGTAAAAAGCCTATTTAATTTTATCTAGTATTTCTATTCGATTAAAGCGTATAAAAGAGCTAGCTATATCTTAATTAAAATATAGGTTAATAGGAGGGTTTTAGGTCTTAGATTTAAAATAGTAAATAGGGATAGCCCTATAAGCGCTAATAATAGTATAAAGATATATAGATTAGGCCTTAATAAGGTCCTTAACTATCCTTAATAGCTTATTATCGTATAATATAGGGGTATAGAAGGTTATAGTAATATAGTTAATAAAAGAGCGTATAACTTTACTATAAACCTAATAAGCCCTAGTTATAGAGTATTCCTATATAAAGGCTAATATTATAGTAAGGGCGAGGTTCTATTAAAGGAGCTTATTTTAAAGTACTTTAAAGTATACTTTTTATTATAGTTTATAATAAACTTAAATTCTAAGAAGTCTTACCTTTATAACCGGGTAAACCTAATAATCCCTAAGGTAAACTAGGGTAGTATTTAGCTATTATCGTTTTAAAAAGTAAATAAGTTTACTTTTATTAGGGTTAAAGGATATATTATAGTCTATTACCTAATCCTTATAAATACGCTAAGCGGATTATAATTATCTTATAATAATCCTAGTATTAGGCCTAATACTAAGAAGATTAGTATTATTTACGAATCCTATAATAATAAAGCCTTTTTTATATTAAAATCGGTAATAAAGTAGGACTATAAATAAGATAAATAAAATAATAAAAAGAGAAAACCCTTAGGGAACTCTTATAGGGATTAGGATTAGGTTTAAGGTTTTATTATTTAAGTAAAATCTAAAAGTATAATCGGAAAAATAATTATATAGGAATCTAATAATCTAATAAGGGTAGTTAAAATAATCAAGTTTATTTAGGAATTTAGAGTACTAAATAATATTAAAAGCCCCCTTAATATTAAATTTAAAAAAGAAGATTACACCCTTTTTAGTCTATATAGCGCGAATAAGTTCTATAATTATAAGGATAGTTATTTTAGTAGATTTATATTTATAATTATTTATTTATTTATCTAGGAATAGGCTATATATTTTAGCGGTAGAGAAGATAATTCGCTTAATAATTAATTCGAGGATTTTCTCTAAATAATAAAAGAGTAAAATTAGTTTATATCCGCTAGCCTATTAATAAACGTCTAGTCTTTTACTAGGTTTATATAGAATAATAATAATCGTAGAATATAAGCAGCGAGGAAAATAGCTAATATTAATATATACCTAAAAAATTATTATAAGGGGGGATATAAAAGCGGAAAAGTATATTTTTAAAAACCCTATTAGAATAATATTAATATTAATAGCCTTTTATAATAGTATTTTATTAAGAATCATCTTCATATTTAATACGATAATCTTTTATAAAAGGTAGAAGTAAGGTTATAGGTAATAATATCTTAGGGGAAGAAAGTTAAAGTATAGGGGGAAGAAATAATAATTAAGAACTATTATTTTCTCTTCGAATATAATAACTAGGCTATTATTAGGCTAAAATAAGGGAAGAAGGTAAATAGGGTTTAAGGTAAATCTATTATATATTCTTACCTAATACTTAATAGCCTATAGTTTATTAGGGGAAAAGCCTATTTTTTTGAAAAAGGATTTCTAATAGGCTTATTTAGCGTTTTATACTCCTACTTTTTAGTATTATATTATTACCTATAAATCCTCTTAATAGGCTTATATCCTATTTTATTTATACCTATATTTAGCTATTTTAGTATTTTGTATTATTATTATTATAATCGGAGTAAATTATTATCTACCTTAGCCGTATTTTAGAATTATAAATAGGATAGCGTATAAAATAATACTTTATAGGTTATTATAAAGCCTTTTACGTATATAGTCGTTATCGGCTAGTGTAAGGAAAAGGCTAGGAATAAAGCGTATTCTAGCCTAGGCTTTTCTAAAAACGTTATTTTTATCCGCTTATTATTATTATAATCTTAAGTTTAGGGAGTTAGTCTAATTCAATAATCCGTAAATAACCGTTTAGGGGATATAATTTAAGCCTATTAGGTTAAAGTTTAGACTAGAGAAAATAGTAAAAATATTTAAGGATACTTAAATAAGGTTAAGAGTATTATTTTTATAATTATAGAAGAATCTAGTATACTCGTTATATAGGGTAAGGAGGGTAAGCTATAGTCGGATAATATATTAGAAAAGTCGGTTTAAATATAGGCTAGTTCTATTATAAGTATTCTATATTAGATAAGATATATTAAAATCCCCTAGAAGGATTTATTATAGGTATAGGCTTATTATAAAGAGAATATAATTAGCTATTATAATTAAACTATTAGGGGGTAAATAAATAATAAGGAATTAAGGGCTATTAATAAAGAAGATAAAGGACTAGCCTTTATTAGCTTTAGTTATTTATAAAAAAGGGGGTATTTTTTATAAATATATAATATAATCCGATTATTATTATAAATAAGTTAATATAGGGCTATACTTAGGAAAGGAGGTATAATATTAGGGTATATAGTATTTCTTAAAGAAATATAATATTATATACTTATATATTATAAAGAATAAGCCGGGCTAGCTTATATTATTTATTAATATTCTATAGGAGGGCTTTTAATTATATAAAAAAGCTAAGGTAAAAGAGGTTTTAGTAGAAAATAGGGATATTAGGATAATAATAAACTATATTCTATTAAATATTAGGAAAGTATTCTTATAATTATTATACTTATCGGTATAACGTCGTTATAATCAAGGACTATACTATAGCCGGACTATAGCTATACTCGTTATAAGCTATAATAGGGATAACGTAAGAGTTATTTAGGGGTAGTATTAGGAGGAATAGGGGATATATTACGTAGGATGTAGGTATAAGTATAAAATAGAGGTAATAAAGGGAGGAATAGGATAATATAATAATAGGAGGTTAGAATAGTATCCGATCGACTTTAGGTCGAATTTAACTTAATACTAAATAGATTCCGAGTTTAGCTCGATCTAATATTAAGTTAGAAAAGGGGGATATACGAGGAAGGGAAAAGGGGGCGTTCTTATATTTAGATTACGAAGAATCCTTTCTTAGATTATTATAGATAAATATTAGAACTAATAGTAAAGGACCCTTTCTTAATAATTATTTATTACTCTTATACGTATATTTATAAAGCCTAATTAATACTAATTAATAATTAATTTAAGTAATTATAGATTAGTAAAGAAGGAAGATCAATTCGGATAATAGATTCTCTTACTCGGTATAAAGAAGGAAATTATAATTAGTAAGTAAAAACCCGGATTCTATATAATTAACTACTTTTAGGTTTTTTAAAAAGAATAAAACTTAATACCTTTTTAATTTCGATTAGGAGATAATTCGAATTTAGTAAAACGTAGCCTACCTTTAGAATAAATAAGGATAATAGCTTAACTAGGAAACGATTAGGCTAAAGCCCTTTTTAATAATACGATTATCCTAAAAATAATCTAATATAATCTTAACCTTTTAAAATAGGATAAGGAAATCCTAGGAATAATATAGGATAAAGCCCTAATCGAACTTTATATTATAAAATTTATAATAAATATAGAAAATAATAAGTATAATACTAGGTATAAACTATTAATTATATTCTAGGAGTATTTTAAAGGATAAATAGCCCTTATATAGAAATTTATAAGACTTATCCTTAAAAAATACCTCCAAAATATCCTAAGTAGAAGAGGAATTTATCTAGGACTAATAATAAAAAAACCTAATCCGCTTTTCGAAATAGCTCTATAGCTTAAGGAACTACCTATATAGCCTCTTCGGTCGTATTATATTATATACTTTAAGCTAGAGGTCTATATACCTTCTTTTATTCTCCCCCCTAAGCTCTCTAGGATATAATTTAATATTAATACGACTTTAAACTAAAGTTAATTAGAAACTAATCCTACTTTAAATAATAAATAAAATAAAAATACCCTAGAGTTTTTACCCCGATAATAAGTATAAATAATTATTATTTAGGTATTAAGGAGACTAATATTATATATATATTAATACTATAATACGGTTTTTCGGGTAATATAAAATATAATATAAAACGAAAATAAAGGGATTCTAGACTAAATTTAAACCGATATTAATCCTATTTTATATAAAAGCCGATCTCGATTTAGTAGGAAACCCGAGGTACTAGTAAACGTATATTATTAGCTTTTACCTATATACTTTAATAATACCCCGGTAAATACTAATATAATTACGAAATTTATAAAGGTTTAGGATAAGTCGAAGATATACTTAGGAGAACCCTATAATCTACTCGATAATAAAGTAAGGGTTATAATAAATATTTATTATTTATTTAAAATCTATTTATTAAATTTCTATATATTATTTTCCTAGATTCTTTTAGGATAAGTATAATAATATTATATTAGCTATATCCCTTAAAACTATACTTTTATAAACGTTTACCTTTAGATTAAACGATATTTTAATACTAATATAAATTATTCCTATTATTATATAGATTAGACTTTAATTATATATTAAACTATTTATAATACGAATCTAGAAAATAAGCTATACGAGATTCTTTAAAAGTTATTTAATAAACTTAATCTTTATTAATAAGCCCTTAGTAAGGAATATAGTAGAACCCTTCTTCTTAGAATAATACTTATTAACGCCTATCGTAGGATTCTAGAACTAGAATTCGCCCTATTCTAACCGGCTACTAATATTAAATCCTTAATAGCGGATCTCTATTCTTTACTCGATACTATAATAGCTTATAAAACGACTTACCCTTAGTACTTATAGGATAATTAGTATAAAACCTTCTATTTTAATAGAAAATACTAATAGAACTTTAACTAGAAACCTAATAAATTTTAACCTAAATTCGACTTAAATTCGACCTAACCCTATTTATATCCTAAGCTATTATTATCCTAGGATAAAAAGTACTTTATTTATAGAAAATAGGTTTATTAGTCGACCTAATATATAGACGAAGAATATAAATAGGCGAAACGATTATTTATTATATACTATAAATTTATAGGATTAACTCTAGACTTTAATACTTATATTATAGATTTCGAAGGTCTTAAAAACCTTTCCTATTATAATAAAGTATAGCTAAACCCGCCTAATAAATAGTAAACGATAGATAATTTATATAATATAGTATATATATATTATCTTATATACGTTAACCTAATTATTATAAAACTCCTAGTAAATACTAATATAACTTTAATACTAGTATTTTAATTAATACTAGTACTATAACGGTCTTTATTACTAGGCTCGATTAATTTATAGCTTTTTAATTTATAATCCTAATTCTTTTCCTTAATACCTTAATAGTAAGCTAAGCCTTTATTAAGTTTAGTAAGGGAATATAAGTAATTTCGTTTTTTAGCTTTATAATAATTATAACCCCTATTAGGAGAATTACGTTTTATATTCTTTCTATATAAACCCCTTTCCTCCTTTACCTAGCTAATATAGATCGACTAAGCGTATTTTTTAATAATACCTCTAATAAACTTATTTATAGCTCCTAATAGATCCCTATTATATATAAATAGGGATACCTATAATTCTTTCTTAGATCTCGACTAGACTTCGCCTTAACTTTAAACCTAATAAAAGGCGAACTCTATTAAATCTATCGGCGATTTAGATATCCTACTATAATAAGACTATATTAACTCCTAACTTAAGCTAGATATAATACCTCGATATAAGCCCTAGAGGTAGTATTAAAAGTTTATAAGTATTATTAATTCTATAGCTTAATACTATAATACTTTAAATTTAGGATTAAAAACGATAAGGACTTTAATTACGAAGTTATTATTAATAGACTTTAGCTTAATAATAAGCCTATTCTCTATATTATTAATATAATAATAGTATTCTAAACTATAAGATTCCTACCTTCTTTTTCGGCGAAAGATACCTAGGCTATTTTATAACTTATTTAGATTAACTATTATCTTAGGCTTTTAGATTTTATCTACTATAATATAGGAACTAATTTTAACTTAGTTAAATTTTAAATAATAGCCGGCTTTCTTAGGATTTTATATACCTAGGTCCTAGTTAAAGCCTATTAATCTATTAGAAAAGTCGAATAATACTATACGCTATTTCGATAGGTATTTAACGTAATTTCGGAGGAATTCTAAGGAGACTTCGATTAGATATTAATCCTATAAATAGCTATTAAAGTAGTAAATAATACGGCTAGACTAAACGAACTCGTATTAACCTTACTTATATTTAGAGTATACCCTAGAATTACCCCTAAATCGCCTTTTACGCTATTAATAATAAAATACGTATAAGCTATTTAGAAAACTATAATAGCCCTCTATTAATATACTACTTCCTACTAGGTTTACGAGGCTTTAGTAGCCTAAAATAGACTAAATACGACTAATTATTTCTATTTACCCTTATAAAATAAAGTATAAGTATAATATAAAAGGCTAGGTTAATAAGGCCCTTTTACCCTATTCTATATTAATAGTTATAATATTATAGTCGAACTCCTTAATAAGCTTTACCGATTTCGATTAACCTATATTCGCCTATTCCTTACGGATATCGAAAATACCCTATTAATTTCGGACTAATCCCCTATTTACTCTAAACCGATTTTAATATAACCTTAAGTTAGATTCGAGGTCTAAGTTTTTTAAAAACGATAAAAAGCTATTACCTTTATATCCTAGAAAGAGGAAAATAATATAGTATTCTTAATTAAGCTCTAGAATAAAGATAAGATTATTATACTAGGACGTTTATTTAAAGCGTTTAATAATTAGGAGATTATTAACCTTATTAATAAGGGAGTCTTCTCTTTTAAATAATTTAACCTTATAAAGTATACTAGTATATAGATCTTCCGGGTACGTATAGTTTAGAAAGTTAAAAGGAAAATAATAAATACCCTATATAAAAAGTCTTAATTAATTATTACTAGTTATAATAATACTAGTAAAAATACGATTCTAATATAATCCCCTATAATTTAACGTATTAATTAACGTTTAATTCTAGTATTAGTATTAGCCGAACTCGAGTCGAATTCCGAGCTTATTCTAAGGGATATTACCTAGGCTTATCCCTAGGCTTATATAACTCTCGAATATACTATTATTGCCTCCCTTTTAACTAAGATAAGATTTTAATACCCCCCGAATATAATTATTCGGGTTATTAAGCCCCTATATAGAATTATAAAAGTAGGAGTCTATTAGTTTAGGATATACTAAAAATACTACTTTAACTATTTCCGGATATATATATTTATATTCGATATATACCTCCTCCTTTTAACTTCTAGGCCTTAAACGTTTAGTTTTATTAGCCTATAGACTAATAATACCCTTATTCTTAGAACTAAGGCCTTCGGCGATTTAGAAGAAAAAGAGATAGTTTCCGCTAGATTTTAGACTAAGCCTAAGGCTATCCTTCGACCTAGTAGTATTATAGATTTTAATAAATCTCGACTCGAGGTTAAACTAACTTTAATCCGATTCTAATAAAAGGGCTAGGTAGTACGGATTATACCTATTAATTATAGAAAGCCGGATTTTCGCTAATAAAATTTAGAATAATAAGCTTAGAATACTTATATTATTTTTATATATTAGCCTAAAATAGCCTATAACCTCTTTATTATAGCCTAAATATAGGCTTTAATATAAAAAGACTATAAGAAATTAAATAATTAACTTAAATAATAATAAGAAAATTAATAATAAGGTCTTTAATATATCCTAGTTTAGTACTAGGATATAAATTTATATATTTTTATAAATAGATTCTTTATTAATAATATAGATTTCTCTTCCTAGATTAGATTTATTATTATTCTCGAATAGGAAATAGAAGGAGAAAATATATTCTAACTCTTAAGGAACCTCCTTTATTAGAGTTTAACTAAATATAAAAGAGTAATACGCTTTATCCTAGCTTTAGAGATATATAGTATATTAGTAGGTTTTAATATTAGTATTTTTTTTACTTCGACTCTAAATCGAATTTAAGCCGAACTCGGGCTAGGTCTTATTCGAACTATTATATATACTAACTCGTTTTCGCTATACGAGTATTTAATAAAATTAGGGATTATAAAAGAAAAATAGCTTATAATCGATATAATATTAATATAGGAATTATACGAGAATAAAAAGGTAGATAAGATACGATAAATATATAATAATAATAACCCTATAAATATAATAACTAAGGACTTTTTAAACTAGTCGCTAGAATAATTAATAGATATAAATATACTCGATATCCGTATCTAAGAATATATTATTAAAAAAACGACTAATAAAGATTACGATTAATCTATAAAAAAAAGAATTATTAGTATTAGTATAATATTATTATAATTAAGGATTATACTATAATTAGACTATAGTTATACTCGTCGTAAGCTATAATAGGGATAACGTAGGAGTTATTTAAGAGTAGTATTAGGAGGAATAAAGGATATATTACGTAGAACGTAGGTATAAGTATAAAATAGAGGAAATAAAAGGAGGAATAGGATAGTATAATAATAGGAGGTTAGAATAGTATCCGATCGACTTTAGGTCGAATTTAACTTAATACCGGATAAATTCCGAGTTTAGCTTAATCTAATATCGAGTTAGAAAAGGGGGATATACGAGGAAGGGAAAAGGGGGCGTTCTTATATTTAGATTACGAAGAATCCTTTCTTAGATTATTATAGATAAATATTAGAACTAGTAATAAAGGACCCTTTTTTAGTAATTATCTATTACTCTTATATATATATTTACGAAGCTTAACTAATAATACCTCCTCTTAGGAGTAAAAGAGATAGATTCTAAGGGAGCCCTATTAATATTATTATTCGACTTTATTAGTATAGGGCTAAGGGCAATCGGGAGGGAGGTATTATATACCCTCTTAAGGAAATATTATATTATTTAAGGGGTTTCCCCGAATACTAAGGCTTTATACTAAGGTTAGGCTATAATTATTTACGAGGAATAGGCTTATTAGGGTATATTTAGGGGAGGGTTATTAATAGGAAGTATAAACTACGAGAGAGGTTATAAGGGGATAACTAGGGCTTTTATAAGAATAAAAAAGTATATTAATAAGGTTTAGTAAATCTAGTAGGTTATTAATTATAATTTATTATAGTTTTATCCTATTTTTTAATAATTCCTAGGTAAGAGTACGATTATACTAAATAATCTCTTTAATAAAAAATATAATAGAACTTAACTCTATTATACCTAGTTCTATAATTAGCCTTATTCTTATATACTATAGCCCTATACTTTTTATAAAGCTTTAGTGCTAAGTAGGATTATAATATATAGCCGAACTTTATTCTTATATACTATAGCCTTATACTTTTTATAAAGCTTTAGTACTAAATAGGATTATTATATATAGCCGAACGTATAGTAATTATAGTATTACTATAGTCGAATAAAGTCTTTATAGGGTTTATAAACAAATAACTAGGTATTTATAATTAAGTATAGGTTATAAAGTTAGTTCGCGTTTATTATTAATATAAGGCTAATAATAATAGCCGTTTTAAGTACTCCTAGACAAGTCTTAAGCCTTATATACGAGAAACCTTAACCCTATTAACCTTTTCGATTTCTCGAATAAATTTATTATAGTTTTTAATAGTAATATAAAGGGGGATGCCCTTAATAATAATCGAGTATAAATATTATATAATAAAGGCAGAGTCTTTAAATACCTTCGGAATCTATTCCGGGTTATTAATAAAGTTAATAGTATATGTACTAAATATAACTATTATATTACTATTAGGAAGCTTATATATAATAATATAAGAAGAAATATAAAGGATTTAGTTAATAGTCTAAACTATATTATAGTAAGCTTTATTAATAATATTTTAGTAGGATTTTTAATATATATAATAATTTCTCTCTTATATTTTAATAAGATAGCCTTTTCTATTATTAAAAGTATAGGGTTAGGCTTATAATTAATAATCTTTACCTAGGATTAAGGGTTATTTTTATTATTATATAAACTTTAATTTAGGAAATAATCCTTAATAATTCGGTTAATAATAGTATAAATATTATTATAAAGTTATATTATTATCGGGTTAACTCTAGTACGGAATTTCTTATTCCCGAATTCAGCTATTATAGCCTATATATATTATAAGAAAAAGGATAGGATTAATCCTATAAGTATATTATATATAGTTCTTTTATCTAGATTAGCTAGAGTATATAAAGGCTTTATTTTATCTTAGTTAGTACTATTAGCGGGTTTAGGATAGTAAATCGAGGATATTAGGCTATTATATTATATAGGTTAGGAATACGTCGAGAGTAGGCGAAGCTATCTTTAATTATAATCCCCGCTATTATAACCCCGCGCTAGGGTTATTATAGCCCTTAGGGTAGTTAGGGGTACTAAAGACAATACTAATATTATCCTATTGTAAAACGTTATTGGTTATACTAGAAGTCGGGCGCGGTTATCGAGCTTTTTTTCCCCTTGCTTAAAGGGTTATAATTATTCTTACTTATAGGAGCGAGTCCTTTAATTCCGTATTATTAAGGCTAGGATTAATTGTATTATTAGGTTGGGGTATAATAGGCTTTTCCTTTAGGGGGCTAATTAGGAAGATAATATTAAGGTTTATTTAAGAGTATTATAGAATCTAATACTAGCGTTTATCCTTCTTTAATAGCTTATTCTATTATTTTATATTAGCTTAGATAACCGGGTTAACTAATTAATTTAGAGCTTTTCAAAAAAAGAGTATTAAGGGTAAGTATTTAATAAGGGCTAGGAGGTTATTAGGCTAAACGAGTTAATAAATAGTATAATTAAATAAAAGATTCTTTTCCGCTATTTAAAATAGTCTGATAAAAATATCCTATATATAATTAGTAATTTAAAATATTTCTTAGGGAAATAACCGGCTATTAATAATAATAATAGCGATTAAATATTTACGAATATAGCCGGCCTCGTATTCTTAAAAGTTAACAAAAGGTATAGTTTTAACTAAAACTAGCTTAGTACCTAAATATTTAATAGTTTACCGAATAAAGTAATAGTTCATAAGGAGATAGGAATCTACTTTAGTATTATATAGTATAAAAGTATAAAAGATAATACGATTAACTTATATTTAGTTATTAATTATAAATAAAACTTTTATTATTTTCCTTATTTATAATACCTTAGGGATTATTATAAAGACTTTTAATAATTCTAGGCTTTTCCCGAATCTAATAAGGTATTAGAATCGGTAATTACTATTATACTAAAAGTCGAGTGTTTAGGAACTTAAGATATATACTATGTATTAGGATAATCTTTAGCTTAATACTCCTTTTTTCTATAAATAAAATAAGTATTATTTTCCTAATAAACTTTCTTCTTATTAGGGGTTAGAACTTAACCCTTACCTTTAATAGTAGCCGGCTTTTTTAAATTATCCACTAGCTTATTATTATAATATAAACGAGGAGTTTAGATCGTTTCTATTACCTCTCTCTTTCTATAGTAAATAGTACTTTTAATATTAATATAAAAAGCTTTATAATTAATCCCGGGGTCCTTAGCTCTTTTAAAAAGACTTAGGTTAAGTCTAGTAGGTAGGTATTTCTATAATTCCTACTTTTTTATTTTACTAGGGGTATAGGTTTAAGCGGTTAGAAGATTAAACTTTATAATAAACTACTATATATCCTATTTCCTATAGACTAAGAATTTAAGCTTATTTAATCGCTCCTTAGCTTCCGAGAACTCGTTCGGATTATTAAAGGCTAATTTGAGATACTAAACTATTTCCGCTAGCCTAAAAAAGGGCCGGGTATTAAAGTAACGTCTTATCTTAAAAGCCCGCTTAATATATTTAGTATTATAAATAAAGACTTAAAGCTTAAGAGAAAAGAGAAGAAAAGAGGAAAAAGCTATAGATTAATTATAGCCCTTTTATATAGTAGTAAGTACATAATATAGGAAGAGGGGTAAAGCGGGGTAAGCTGTAATTAAATATACGTAGCCGTAATAACATATATAGCGTAATTAGATACACGCTATAATTAAATACATAGTATATTATAAAAGCCTTATAAGTTTAAAAACTATAATATAAAGTCTTTTTTTATATTATCTTCTTATATATTCTTTTTATTTTTATTCTAATTAGGTTATTAATTATAAAAATATTTATAATTCTTAGAACTAGTATAAGGTAGGACTTTTAAACCTCTAGAAAAAATAGAAAATAAGTTAAAAAACAAAGTAAAAATATATTTTTAATTTCTTTAGTTTAAAGTATAGGTTAAATATAATTAGTCTTTTTAAAAGGCTTTTATAAAGTGTTAAAAAGGTATCTATTTTCTAATAGTATTTTACTATTATTTTTATAACTAACTTAATAATCGCTTTTAAAACTTATAAGAATTATAAAAAAATTAAAAAAACTCTTTTAACTTAAATTAAAATAAAATTATAAAGTATTTTTTATAAGCTATTATTTATTTTATAGCTTATACTTTATTTTTATTTTTTTTAAAAAGTATATAAAGTATATATTTCTCTTTTTACTTACTTATTATACCCTTTTAACCTATCTAAGCTTAGAATATTATTTAAAAAACATTTTTTATTATAGTTTTATAATAGTTTTTTTAATTTTTAAAATTACTAATAATTTTATATTTTTTTCTATAAGTAACTTTATAAAATTATTTTTAAAATCAAATTATAAGTAATTTTACCCCTATACCCTATATAATTCTATAAAATCACCTAAAAATCACTTACTTATGATTCTTCATACACCCTGGTACTTATAGCCTATATGCGGAGTACTTCCTTTTTTAACTATAGTTTAGGACGCTAATAGCAGTGGCTACGTTCTCATGCTACGGCCCGTCGCCGCCAACCTCCGCACCTAGCCACTTTGACCTCACTATTACTCGCCCACCCTCCTTCTCCGCCTCTCAAGTCGCCCCTTTTAAGTGAACATCACATTGGCGAGACGATTGTGGTGGACGGCGCGGCCGAGGCTGATGTTGCCCTTCTCCCCCGCCCTAACTGATACTTAGGTATCCCCCGTCTCCCAGTCGTCAAAACTTCGTTCAATCGTCCTTAATTGGAAGTGCCTTCCACACCTCTGCTCTTCGCGCGCCCGACGCCGGCTCAGCTGAGGCATTTGGATGCCCAAACGTCTGCAAGAAAAGCAAGAATCAACAAGTCCTTGCTAGTCCTTTTCTTTAATCGGTCGGCTGAATTTTACCACCCCTCGGCTGCCTCGTCCCCTCCCTTTTTTTTCTGCCTCATCGCCTTTCCCTCCCGTCCCTTTTATCACCTGCGAAATTCACCACCATCTTCATCTTTTCATCAGAAATCCTTTCACACAGCGGTTTTGCTCATACGCTATTCCGAAACCCTTCCTTCGGCCCCCCCCTCTCCCATCCTCACCTACGTCCCCCATTGCGGCAGCAAACTTCGCTTCGTCGCCCAACATTTCCAAAATCGACTCGTCATCCTGCTGAGCCTATTGGGAATCCCTCTGGGCCTAGGAGGTATCTGAATTCGGTCGTTGCGTCGTCATTATCAAGGCATCGAGACGAACCTCCCATACCTCGATTCTACTGTTCCATCGATTTCAGCATCATGAGGGAAGTTAATTTCAGTATTCCGAACGTCAACAAGGCCTCGGTGGGTATAACCACCGCTCTCTATGACCGTCGGGCTCTGGATTGTACTTCGACACTGCCCCTCATCAACTCTCTGAACCATCTCGCATATCTTACTACGTCTTCGGCCCGCATTCGTGACATCCTAACCGTGGATGGAGGAATTGAGCGTCTGGTTTGCATCCTCAAACATGGACGAAGTAAGGATATGATGGGCATGTGGAAATGGAATTTGGCATTTCAATGCGTTGTCAATATCGGAGTTCGGGGTACCGAGAATGTCAGAACTCGCGTCGTCGAAGCTGACATGGTTCCCGTCATTGCTACAATACTGGATAACTATATCAAAGTCATCGACAAGTGTCGCGAGAAGGCGGAGGAGGCCAGCCAGAAACAGATACGGGAGCATCACCACCGGAGGACCCGAACTCACGAACACCATACAACTCCGAAGGCGTCGTCTTCCTTTCTTAATCGCCCGGGCCGGACCGAGCCCGACCAGCGATCGGCAAGAAGACATGGCCCGCCCCCCATCGACGTCTCTGTTGCATATGCCGGTCCCTCGACCATCACTGGCTTGTCTAACGCCTCTGGTGCCCCATCAAGAAGTTTTGCTACCACATCGGAACGATCGAACCCGACAATATCCCGCCACTTGCATGGCTCACGAGTGCTGAGCGGGAGATCAGGCAACGTCACCATTCCCAACCATCCTGTCCACTCTCTGGCGTCGGCGACTCTGAATATGGACGTTGCGGACGGGTGGAATCGACCTGAGCGAGAATCTGAGCGTCTGGCAGCCATTTTACCATTCGGCCCGACTTTCATGGCGTCGCAGCCAAATTCGCCGACTACACCTCTCCCACCGCCGCAGTTGCAATCTCCGACCATTCGACCAGCTATTAATAACACGGACCGACCGAGGAGGAGGCCATCAATCAGACACCAAAACTCAATGGCTGAGCACGACGACCTTCACACGGACAGTATTCCCTCGGACGAGTCTCAGGATGCTGATATGACAGGCACTGCCGAGTCCGCAGTGGGCATCCAAGATATTTCAATGGAAGATGGTGAAAACTTGTTAGCAGGAGCGTCTCTGCAGTTGACTAACTCGGACGAACCCGAGGTACACCATGACGCTGGGGCTTTCGACATGACTCACCGTGGCGCATCCTCCGATGGCATCATCAGAGAAGATAATGCGAACCATACGCCTGTTCCGTCAATGGGCGTGTCGCCCAGTCGAACCACTCTGGTCGCACCCACACGGCCAACCGGTACCAATCCTGCCGTACCACGCTACCTGCTCGACCGACAGGTTATACCAAGCTCTCAAACCCTCACCGCGATGCCGCGCGAGGAGGACGTTCTGATGTCACTGCAGCTTCTCGCTTACGTCTCCAAGTACTGCGGCCTTCGTTCGTATTTCCAGAAGAGCCATCTTGTCCCGAAGCTCGCCATTGGCAAGGACTTCGAACTTGCCGAAGGTGACGAGTCGGAGTTGGAAGAGCGCGAATCGCCCGTGGACGACGAAGAATATCTGCTTCCGAACAACTTCAATCTCTTCCCGCTTGTGGAAAAGTTCACCGTCAGATATCACAGCACCGATATGCAATACTGGGCAGGTGTTGTCATGCGAAACCTATGTCGCAAGGATGACACACGCGGTGGCATCCGTCAGTGTGCCTTTTATCAGTGCGGAAAATGGGAGGAATACACTCGGCAGTTTGCCAAGTGTCGTCGGTGCAGGCGAACCAAGTATTGCAGCAAGGAATGCCAGAAATGCGCCTGGGCATTCCATCGCCATTGGTGTGTGGCTGCGTCGCAATAATGATACTGCCTGTTTTGATTTCCGTTTTTGCAAGAGGCTTCATCCGAAAGATTGCGATGGCATAGCACAGCACAGCGTGAATAGCGCATGGCTTCACTTCTCGATACCACGGGTGTTTTTGCGGCGTTGAGGGGCTCGAATTCACAGAGTTTGCTTGGGTTACGATTGATTGTTCGGACTACTTCTTGACCCTGCTGTGATAGTTGTGATAATTGCCTCTCCTTTGAGTTTCTTTGCATGGGGTCGACACCAGGCATAAGTGCCATGTTATCGAAGACGGGTGTTGCTCGGCATATCTGTCTGACTTATCATTATGTATTTGTATGTCGATACCTTCCTCCTCGGTCATGACCTACCTACGTCTTTGTCAACTGCACTGCATGTGCTGTAAGAGTACCTCGGCATCTGCATATTTGTTTTCTGGGGTTTCTCGAAAGCGACATTGCCGCTCGACCTTGCGGAAGAAGTCTCACTAAGTATTGAGAGTGTGAATATGAAATCTGTGGCAACAAAGGAAAATGTGCCTTCACCGGATGTGCCTATCGCCGACGAAGTCATGGAAAGTCAAGCCGCCCGAGGCATACCTACTTAGCTAGTAAGGCAAAGCCAGAGCCAAGCGGTGAAAGCCTCGCGAGGATTCCCCGTCCTCCCAACCTTTGAGAAGGTCATTGAATTGAAGCAATGCTCTTCCCCTGGTCAGGAGACTACGACTAGGTACGCAGAAGAAAGCACGCACTTCTCCCAAAAGTAACGAGCGTCGGGGTCTGAAAGAGGTTGGAGTTGGAATTGCGTGGCACAGATTGGGCAGGACGCCGACGAGAAGCACGAAAGTTGTTGGAAAAGATATTTGTCGAGGAAAAAGAACTGGACCAGATGACGAGCTTCATCGAGAGGTCAGTCAAGGTGAGATATGCGAGCGAGAGTCTAACTCTACTGTGACGGTTCAACGGTTCATATGTGAGCAGCTTCCGATGGTGCGCGGCGGTGGGTGTCTGCAAAAGACCCATACACACACACACACACACATTCGACTCATGCCTCGACGGGTGTTTCTAGGCTGGCCGAGTGATCAAGGAACCATTTCTTGAGCATCTCGAGGGCGCGGGCGCGATGAGAAACGGAGTTCTTCTGAGACGCGTCCATTTCTGCAAATCTGATCAAGAGGGGTAAGTAGCTTTTCAGACATCTTCCTCCTCGCAAAGACAATGGGATCGCTTACGTCTGGCCTTGATATTCGAATACAGGATCCCATCCTGTGCATAACGACGGAACGCCCGGGCACCTCAGCACAGCTCGAGCAACGACCAAGACAGGCTAGCTAGCTCACCGAAACGGGCCGGCCCACGCGGAGGAACGATGTTGCCCTTCAGAAAACGACGAATGGTTATGAGCTAATTCAGTCCAACATCTGTCCATTCGATGGAAGACGTACCGGGCAGCGACCTTGAAAGATCATCGGCTTTTGATTTGGTCCAGCTGAGAAGCCAAATGTGCAGACGGCTTCGGCCGACTTGTCAGCGTAGGCAGCAAGGAGATTGTTGAGCCCATCATGGCCTATGGCAGTCAGGAAGTGCTTGCTGAAGATGAGGCCTGATCAGAACGAGACGGACGAGATGAGCCGGCCGGACAGGACTCAACAAACATGTAAGGGCCTGGCAGACTACCGAGAGCAGTGAAACAGAGAGCCGTATCTTCCACCAGCACAGGGCCATTCAGCTGCAACCGGTCAAAAATGGTGATGCGCAAACAAACAAACGAAAAAAAAAAGGCTATGACTTGCCAGTTCCGCTGCTCTGCGACACTTGGACTCTGTGATTTCATCGATAGAGCCCTGGATCTCGTCGATATCGAGCGATTTGCTCTCAACCTGGATGGACGGCTCGAGGATAGCTTTGACCTCACGCAGTTTGTTGGCGTTGCCAGTTACGAAGGTGACAATCGGTTTCATGGCGCGAGTCTCGCTAATCTAAGGTGAGTTGAACGTTGGCGGTAGGTGGGGGTTTCGCGGTAGGTGTGCTTGTATCGGCGAAGCCTGACGTGGAGGGAGGAATTGACGACGGTTTGCAGTGCGTAGGTACTGGTATGGACCGTATGGTACACCGAACACTACCTAGGTACTATGTGCCAGAGAGGGCGTGATGAAATTGAGGTTGAAAACTGAGTCGGTTGACTAAGCGCATCATCATCATCATTATCATCATCATCAAGAATCAACATCTGGCATCGCTATTCTCAGAACGAACCGTTTTTTCTCCTGTCTTGCTTTGCTTTGCTAGATAGGTACCTAGTAGGCGTACCTTAGCCTCTGCACCGAGGTCACCAAGGCTCTTAAAAAACGACTTTTGCTTTTGACTTAAGGCCAGCCAGCAGCTATGGAAGCTGTCATTCTGAGACGGGACGGGGGGAAACGGCAGGGCAAGACGCCTCGTGGCAAGGCAAATTAGTCACTACATGGACTAGTGAACACGTGGGGGGCGAGCCTTTTTCTTTTCTATTTCTGCCGACTTATATCGACGACATGGTGATATACTGGTGTGTCTGGGTGTCTACTCTTATGAACACTGATGATGATGCTGCTGCTGCTGCTGCTGCTGCTGCTGCTGCCGTCATTCGTTCCCCTTCTCCGTCCTCTTATTAAGGAGGAGAAAAAAAAACACGTCCGTCACTTCCATACCTAGTTATCACTTATCATCAGCCACAGAGCGGGGAGGGAAGAAGCCGCACCGGCCCTCTCCCCGTCACCACTAATAGAGTCTGGGGGTGGCGCCACCAACAGCCCACCCAATCAACCATCCATCCCATCAGTCATTACCCCGCACGTAAATGGATCGCCTGACCGTGTTTCGAACAACGCTGGGGGGTCAAGACTCAAGAAGGGTCAAGGCAGCTTTCCCCCTCCCTCCCCACGAGGGTTTGATCGTACTAACTCTGTCTAACAACTGTGCCGCCCGCAGCATGTTAGGACACAAACGTGCCCGGGCAGGTGCTAGATTGATGTAGTGTGTCTACACTACCGCGTGGCGTACATACAATGTAGTAGTAGGTATCCGTAGGCGAGGGGCACACAAGCGTAGGCCCCTACCAATACAGGTAGTGATAATGTTTGTAGGTAGTATGTAGTGGATGGCAGCCAGTCGTTGGCAGAGGTAGGTAGGAGTAGGTAGTCGGGGGAGAGGGGAAAGGGGGAACTTATGTATGTATTCCTTCGCCGCTACCCTTCTTCCCCTTCTTCTCCCACCTCTGTTTCCCCTGTTCTTCCCTCTACCTACCTACCTACCTACAAGTGTTTACACCTACCCACGATCCTGCAACCACCACTTACACGCCTCAAAGACGAACAGCCTCCCTCCTTTGTTGATCTGACCCGGATTATCTGAGCGAGCAGGTAAACATACATCTATAGCATTTACACACCGGACCACGCGCTGACTCGGCCAGCTTAACCCTTCAGAGGGCCCATCTCTCTCTCTCTCTCTCTCTCTCTCTTCGCCCTTCCCCTTCTTCCCCCTTCCTCCTTTTTCACCCTCTCACCTCACATCATGCCGCCTCACCGCGTCCCCAAGCTCCCCCGCGCCAGGCCATCTGAGATGCTCTGCATGGGTGCTGCTGGCGTCGGCGTCCTCACCCCGCTCTATCTCGTCATGCCTGGTGCCGAGGAGCGACTGGCCCGCCAGACAACCAAGTGGGCTCCTCGCTGGGAGCGCAACATCTCCTTCTTCGCCCCTCCTGTCGAGCGCACCGTCCGTCGTCTGGAGCCCCCCGTTGCCCGCGCCGTTCAGCGTGTCGAAAGTCGGCTGCCACTCGAGAGCATGGCCAAGCGGGTTGACGCCAGCATCCGCAGCGGTCTGGGTCGCGTCATGCCACCCAAGCCGACGACTCCGCCTGGTGCTTGAATTTGGGAAGCGGCAGCTATGGGGAAGTCTCTCCATGCGGCTTGCACAGATTGCCGCTATAGAAATTCGATTGAGACCTCGGTAGTCTTAAAGCCTAGGTACTTCAAGAAGCGGGTTTTCTCTCGTACATGGCTCATCTGCCGTGAATCGTGATACACCACCACTGTGCTTAGCAACGAGATGTGCGAATGGCAGTTCCCACTTCATGTCGTTACAAGGACAAAAAAAAGCTGAGTCCCAACACTGTGAATCCTGTTCCTGAACAAGGCCGTAAGATACTCGCCGTTGTAGTTGTAGCGAGCAGTCAACAAGTTTCACGCCTGGCGTCGGCGAGATAGCCACCATGCAGGCTTGCAAATGGTAAGTCTGCATGTTGGGTATATAGCTTCAGCAAGTAAGCCATGTAGGCATGTAGGCATGTAGGTAGGTGTACCGTGTATGTATGTTCAAGGTGGCACCCGAGGACCTCGGCAAAGATGATCCTTTGTCGATGTCCTTCTAATACTCCCCGGATTTCCCGACGTTCGCTCGGCTTCTAATCGGCAACGTCAGTTGATGATAATTAGGCAACCTCCCTCCACGATTTCCATCGTCATTCTTTCATACTTCTTTACATCTCTTCCACATCCGTTATAATCAATTTTTATTCTTGTCTCAGCAGTGTAAGAGCACGCATATCTCACGAAGCCCCATCATGCCTTTGGTCTCGGATTACCCTCCCATCACTGTCTCGCAGACAAATGTCCTCGACTACCTTTTCGATGGGACGTCGGTCTCTGACGAGCCGCTCTGGATCGACAGCCGGCGACCAGAGCACAGCATCTCCATCCGTCAAGGGCTTCAATGGACCAAGAGAATCGGGCTCGGTCTCCAGAGGCTGGGACTGCAGAGGGGTGATGTGGTCCTGATATGTAGTCCCAACCATATCTTGATGCCCGCCGCCTTCCTGGGCATCGCTGGCGCCGGATTTGTCTTTACCGGCGTCAACCCGGCATACACGGCTGACGGTATGTCTCCTCGAATTTGGCCAGTACTTTCCCATCTTTGCTCACCCGTCTGCCTGCCTGCATCGACATGTTGTCAGAAATCGCCCATCAGCTGTCGGACAGCACGGCCAAGATAGTGCTGGCACATCCCTCTGTCATCGACACCGTCCTTGAGGCTGCGGCACGAGTCGGCGTAACCAGAGATCTTATCTTCCAGTTCTCCGATCAAGCCACCCAGGGAGAGCGCACCGGCGTCCGGGACTGGATGACCATCTTCGCTTCTTGCGAGCAAGCCGAGGCCTGGAAGTGGCCCGAACTGGAGCCTCATGCCATGGCGGCCATCAACTATAGCTCGGGCACGACCGGTCTTCCCAAGGGCGTCTGCATCTCTCACAGCAACATCATTGTCTGCGTGGAACAGCACAAGGCGTTGATGACTGACGTAGTCGCGCGCGCCCGAGAAGAGCGTTGGATATGTTTCCTGCCTCTCTTTCACGCTTATGGACAGGTCATCTCCGTCTTCTTCGCCGTCAGTGAGAGCATTCCCGTATACGTCATGCCCAAATTCGATCCGGGACATTTCCTTGACGTCATCGAAAGGCGCCGCATCACGACACTCCACCTTGTACCGCCCGTCTTGGTTTTCCTCTCCAAACGGCTTGAAGCCTATGGTCGCGACCTTTCCAGCGTGCGGGTGATATACTGTGGTGCAGCGCCGCTGTCACGTGAAGTTCAACAAGCCGCCGAGACTCGGCTCAAAGTCCAAGTCCGACAGGCTTGGGGGTTGACCGAGGCAACAGCCGGCTGCACGATGGTCCCTCCAGGCGCTCATGACAGCGCAGGATCTGTGGGAAAGCTGCTGCCCAGCTGTCGAGCGAAAATCGTCGACGATGACGGTTGCGAAGTCCAAGTTGGACAACCCGGAGAGCTCTTTGTCCGAGGTCTGAATGTAAGCCTCGGATACTGGAAGAATGAACAGGCAACGCGAGAGTTGATAGACGACCAAGGCTGGCTCCGCACAGGAGACATTGCCACCTGTGATGAGCGCGGCTGGTTTTACATAGTCGACCGCAAGAAGGTTCGATCGATCACTCATGCTTGCCCCTCTCGCGCATATAGCAATGGCGGCTAATGCAGGTCTCTCTCTCTTTCGTCAGGAGCTGATCAAGGTCAACGCTTTTCAAGTCGCCCCGGCCGAGCTGGAAGCGGTATTGCTGGAGAACGAGCACGTGGCGGATGCGGCGGTCGTGGGCTTTAAACTGTAACTTGATCCTCCGTTGACCCTTTCGAACCCTCCCACCGCAGGCTGACCCATGACGAAACAGGGACGAGGGTGTTGAGAGGCCGCGGGCATACGTCGTCATTCAGGGTGATTCTCGACATAGGCTAACGCCCCAGGACCTCCATTCATGGGTAGCTTCGCGCGTATCGAAACATAAGCGGCTCGAAGGCGGCATCGTCTTCGTCGACGAAATTCCCAAGCTGCCAAGTGGAAAAATCAAGCGCAAAGTGATGAGAGACATTGCTGCAAGGGATGCTCTGGAGCTGGAGAGACAAAGGAGCGTCAAGTCGAAGCTGTAGAGGCTGGAGTTGAGGCGCCATGAGGAAAGAAGAGGTTGAGGCGGCCGGCCATCTTGCCGCACCATAGACAGGATGTTTCCCTCGCTCAATCGGCGTTGTTTCTGCTCCCGTTCCTAACAAAACCCCCTTCCTCCTCTTGGTTTTCGTACGGGGGCAGCGTAGGCGGAGGCGGAGGCCATGGTAATTCAGGAGGATGGTTCCCGAGTGCGACTGACACGTGTTAGTATAGATGGTAGAGAGAACACGGGTAGGCACTATGCTTCTGAACAGGGGCAGAGCTCACGTCGATTAAAGAGATGCCAGCTCGATACGATGAAGATCGGAAGGCCAACCATGATCTTCAGCCACCACCTGGCCGCCTTCTTATACCGCCGCTGGTAGTCTTCTTTTTGCCGCTGCTTCTCCGCTGCTTCCATCTCACGTAGCTCGACCTCGGTGAATCGACTCATGCGCGCCGAGTGAAGGGTAGCCTCACGCGCCGCAGCCGCTTTCAACGCTGTGGAAGCCTGAGCGGGCATCACAACGGTTCCGCTGTCGGTTCCGGATCCGAGCGTCTGCCTTATGCTCACGCCCGTCTGCCTTTTCGCTGGACATGATCGCTTCTTGCTGCCGTACCACCGCCTGAGAAGAGGCTGGACCAAGGTTCGACCACTCCTCGTCATTGTGCCGCGCACGAGGGACAAGTCAAGAGTCGCGCCGGGGGGGGCAGCAGATAGTCCGATTTCGCAACGACAATGTGTATGTATGGATGTTTGTATGTACGCGAGTCAATGGAGATAGGTGCTTGGTGGAGAGGTAGGTTACCGTAGGTAGCACCCGTAGGCTGTAGCATATGGAGGTATGTAAAGGATGTGTGATTTTTTTGACAGATTGTGCAAAATGTCCAGACGATAGGCCTTTGGTCTTACTCGCACAACAAAGCGTCCATTGGGTGTGTCACACCCGTGTGTGTGTGCGCGCGCGCAAGAGAGAGAGAGAGACAGAAACAGGAGCGAGAACGAACTCGCCTCTCAAGGCTACCACGTAAGGTACGTTTCTTACCCCTTGTCGATAGCCTCATCCGCTACAAGGCCTACGATTCATCTGCGCATAGGCCGGTTACTTTAAATTCAAAGCAATGCCCTCAACTGCTCCCCCTCCCTACCTTTGTATGTAATGTCTGCTGATTTCTCCGCTTGTGTCGATACTCGATACAAAAGATCAGCGCCACTTACACTTTGACGCAACGCCTCATCCATAATCCATAGCTGTTCGCCCGTTGTAACTTGCTAAATCTTGCCCAAGCCTCTCATCTGACCTCTGCGACTTTTGTTTCCTCCTCAATCGTCATCCGTATATCTCGGTCCGCTGGCTGCCGGCGTTTCCGGTGCTGCGCCGTAGGCTGCCGGCGTTGGTGCCCCATAGTAGCCAGAAGAGTTGACGAATTCGCTGGCTCCGGGAGTCGGCGCTCCGGCCCCTGGCGTCGGCGCCGATTCTGCACCCCAGCCGCCCTGCCAGCCCTCTCCTGGAGTCGGCGCACTGGCGGCGGGTGTCGGTGCCGAATAGGCTCCTGGCGTCGGCGCGTTCAGCGCTCCCGGGGTGGGTGCTCCGAAGCCGACTCCTGGAGTGGGTGCGTCGTAGGCCGTCGTCGTAGCCCCCGGCGTGTATCCCCAAGAGTCGTTGCCACTGGCGCCCGGCGTCGGCGCCGAGGACCCCCACGCCGGCGTTTTCGAGCCTGATGCCCAGCTCTCCATGCCGCCCCCGTAAGCCGGTGTTCTCGATCCGGCGCCGAACGCGTCTCCAGCTGCTGGCGTCCGAGCCCCAGACTGCCAGGCAGGTGTTCGCGATCCCGAACCGTACGCCGTCCGGTTGCCGTCGTACGGGTTCACCGTCCTGGACCCATCGGCCCAAGCTGGAGTCCGCGAGCCTGAGTAATCTTGCGCCTTCCACGCAGGAGTCCGGCCGCCGCTCGCCGCGGGTGCTATGACACAGAAGATGGTCAGCATCGAGTCTCGGACGCGTGGCATCCGGTTCTTGGTCGACTTACTGCGTGACCCCCAGGCGGGAACTCGCTCAGAGCTTCCCGCACCGACCGGCGTGCGAGAGGCCCCTTGCCAGCTGGGGACTCTGTCACCAGAGCCTCGGTTGAAACCGCCAGATGGCGCCCTCCCCCTGCTATTGATGTCGATGGTGGCACCGGTCGTCTTGTCTCTGAAGCTGAGAGACTCGCGCGGAACTGTAATGGTTTTGCCCTTGGTGTGCAGCTCGACGCGTGCATGTGTGTCCGTGGTGTCCTTGACAATGCCCAGCAAGCCCTTGTAGGGACCCTTCTTGATGATGGCCGTCTGGTTGATGGCCCGGTCGCGGCCGAACTGCTTGACCGGCGGCTGCATTGCCTTGTTCTCGGCGCCGTTCTTGTGAATCTTCAGGGCCGGATTCATGGTGCTGAGGTCAGGACCCGACGACGTAGCGTTGACACGGCCTCCCTTGGCCGCGACGGTGTTGACCATGCTGGCCTTGGTGACGAAGACGCCGGCGTTTTCAGTACTGTCATTAGTATGCAGAAATATGAACGAACGGTGTATGTGAATAATTTTCCCTTGTCGCTGCTGGCCCGTAAACTCCTTGACCTTGTCGTCAAGCCGAATTTCCGAGCCATCGCGGTCGGCCGCGACAGCCTGCTTCCTCTTCGGCAGCTTATTGGAGATCTGCGACGGCATAACTTGTCGCGTGTCGCCGTTTTGATCCAGCACAACGAGCGACTCTCGATCGACTTTTACGACGCAGCCGACGGTGGTAGGGTCGAGCTGGACGAGGTCGTGCAACGAGAACTGCCCCAGCGACCCTTGTCCGCCAATGTCACTAGCTTCCCGCAGGTCCTTGCTGAAGACGGTCACTTCTGTGTTGGTCTGGTCCGTAAGGAGAGTGACCCGGTCTTCAGACAGCTTGACGACGGTGCCGACCTCGTCCCGGAACTTACTGCCGCCAATCACCTTGACGTGGTCGCCAACCTTGAACCGTTTCCGAAGACCCTTGATGGGCACCTCGATCGTCTGACCTTCTAAATCCCCCTCTGTGACTGCCATGGTGACGATGTCGCCTTGGACGTTGGTCGCCTTGCCCACCACCCCTTTCTGTTCACCCGAGTATACCTCGATGATGTCGCCCGGGAGGTAGGTGACGAGAGTGTTACTATCTTTGAGGCTGGCGGCCAGGGCCTTGAGATCGAGATTCTCGGTGCCGTCCTCTGCGCCAGAAGCAAAGCGTGTCACTTCTTCCAGGGAAGGGTTGACGTCGGTGACGGTGAGCTGCTGGATCTTGACGTCTTTGACCTGGAAACCATTCTCAAATTCGTCTCCCATATACGACCAGGTGTTGGTGCTGGGGTTTCCCTGGATATAACGCGGATGGTGCTTGCGAGCCTCGACCTCGCTGAAGAGCCTCTGCGGCGGCCGGGGTCCGGCGGGGCCGCCGGGTCTCTTCCGCTTGCCATCGGCGGTCACAGCCGTCAAGGCGTCGTCACGCATGCCGTAGTCCAGCCGGGGAATGAAACGAACTCTGGCTTCTAATCCGTTTTCCGTAACGTCGAGGACTTGCGCCAGGTCTCCGCCGTGCTTGGCTGGCCTTCGCAGACGGACCCAAGCACCTGGCTCCAACGTCGGCGTCTTGGTAACGCGTAGCAGCTCCGGCATGTCCTTGATGTCTACCAGCGTCATCTTGGAGCGGGGATAGACATTGAGCAAGCCATCCAGTGCAACAAGAATGTCCGTTTGCCGCTGAGCCTCGACGTAAATGAAACCCTTCATGACTGACTGGGTACCACCTCGCTCAAAGGCAGCTGTGATGGCCAGCTCGTCCTTGGTCCCGAGCCGTTCCTCGATCCTCTTGGTAAGAGAAAGGATAACCTCACGCTCCTTACCCTCCTTGCAACGTACGGCCCATATACTAGGGTCATCAACACTCGGAAGCAAGAGGCGCTTGGGCACGACGGTCGAGTCGCCAAATCCTTTGGCTGGCCGGCGGTTACCGTATCTTTGGCGAAGAATCTCGGCTTGCTTTTCTGCATCCATGCTGGCTTCCATCTCCCGGCGACGGTCAAGCTCGCGATGCCTTCGGTCATCGTCTAGACGGGCGCTTTCCGCGACGTCGTCGGGATGTGCATTGTCGATAAAGTCCTCGATCTCCTCTCCATCCTTCTCCTCGTCTTCTCCTTCATCCTCATCGTCGACTTCAGCCTCGATATCAAAAAAGGCATTTCGACGATCGCGACGCCGCTTTCTTCGATGTCCCTGACCATTTGTGTAAGTTAAAGCCACCCTTTCAGTGAGAAAAAAAAAGGGGGTTTGGTTGGGGGGGAGATGGTGGCCAACCTGCTGGACATCCTCATCATCTTCGTCATCATCATCTCCTTCATCTTCGTCGTCCTGTTCGTCGTCATAATCCTCAGTTCTTCGTGGCCGAACAGGCTCATCTTCGTCGCCTTCAGCATCAGCGTTATCGGCTCGTGATTTTCGTCGAGTGTCGTCGTCGTCGTTGTCGTCGTCGTCGTCGTCGTCGTCGTCGTCCGCTTTAGGGTCACGATCTCCAGGGCTGCCGCCGCGAGCATCACGCTTTGGGTTTTGGTGAAGATCATCGTTTGCGGGCTCATCGTCGGACATATCAGCTGGGGCAGGGTTGAAGTCCTCTTCATCCTCCGAATCGTCGAAGTGCGGCGCGTCGGAGGGAGCCATGGTTTGCTGCCAAAATCTCTACACAGGCGAATAGCGTCGATGAAGAGAGCAAAACGAGGACTATGAGGACGAGAACAAAGGTGAAGCGGGGTTTTCAACCTCGAGATAGAGCGGCTTCCATCAGGCTGGACGAAGAATGCAAGGAGAAGTCGCCGTGATATAACACGTTGGTAGGGATGGGAGGTAAAGTACCTGGCACAGGTTAAGATACTACCTAAAGCGCGGCGTCTTACCTAAGCAAATGGCTAATCAGCGGCGGCTTTCGCATCCCTTCGACAAGGAGTGTTGAAATTGAGAGTCAAGTGGCTCCCGTAGGCGGAATATCCTAGGCTCGTGTGCCCTTCAGACCTCTCCAAACCGCAAGGAAGAAACAGTGATGAAGACTACCCGTCGGAGTAGGGCCAGAAAAGAAGCCGTTGAAGTAGAAGGGCAATCAGGCTCTACGGGCAGCATCACTGTTAGATTGAACCCTGTGGACGTGGCTTTCCCGAGTTGTAGCGTTGAGAGGGGGCGGCGATGCCTACGTAGGTAATTATTTGTGAAGGGGTTTTCTCTCCTTTCTCAAAGACAAAGGCATCACGAGTCGTCCAGCTTTAGTGGGCACCGATATTCCCCCAACAACGCCGATATATGCATGTTGTATGTCCACGTACGTATCATACGTACATATAATCCGTCAGCCGTTTACCCTTTATCGTCATCGCATTTGCGGCCGGAGATTCAGGGTGAAATCGTCGACGAACGCTATATCATGTATGTATGTGTGCATGTGCATGGCCGTTGCTGCTGCATCTTTCCTTGGGAGCTGCGGCGCGAGTCGACACTCGAAGACAGATAAGGAGTCGCATATGCGTACAGCTGAAAAGCTGAAAAGGTCCAAATATCGACGAGTCTCCGTTGGTCATATTCACGTCTGTCTCCATGCCGCCCTTATGCGCTTGGACTAAACCCTTCATCCGCGATCCCGAGCATGAGGCGCCGTGCTTTGTCAGTGAGTTGTGCTGCTCAGATAGTAAGGTAACCACGAGTGCTCGTAGCTCATTAGTGATACCCGCCCAGTATCTCCTTGCGCCGTTATGCGCCCGAGCAATAGCAGGGCCCCTATCCTATCCGTTTTCACAAATGGATCCGCCTTCGCTTCCAGTTTACGACATGGTGTTTGATCGCCGAGGTCAAAGTCCGAACCGTCGAGCCCGCCAATGCATCAACGGGGAGACATCCGAAAAACCGACATGTTGGCCGACTTTGCTCGAGTAAACGTCGCAGCAAGAAATCGGAAACTGAGTTGGACTACCAGAGCGTGCGGAATAACAGCGCACGCATCGTCCACGCGTCGTCCCCTTCAGTTGCGAGTTGGGAAGAAAATATCCCCCCCCTGACCATTCATTCATCCATCCGTCACATCAACCGGGTGCCCCAGATACCGCGACCGGCACTGACACCGAGCCACTCGCCGTAGTCTGGATTTGGTAAATGAGGGGCCCAGGCCAGGTTCCCGACCTCATAGTCACACTGCCAGCATGCGACAGGACTCCGGCTGTTATCCGGTGGTGCGGTGCCGTTGAGTGGTTGTGCGCCCATGGACGAGTTCGAATTCATGAGATCCCACACGAGGACCTGGCAGTCGTCACCTCCCGAAGCCAGCGTGCCCCGTCGCAGAGAAGACCACTCTAGACAGTTGATAGGACCTGTATGGCCTCGGAGCTCCAGTAATGCCTGCCCTGGTTGTCTCACATCCAAAATGCGAATGACGGTGGAGTCTTGCGCGAAGGTGGCCAACAGATGCGTGTCGTGGGGAGAGGTCGCTAGGCGCAAGAGCGGTGGCAGGCTCGACATGGCCTGCTGTGCTGCCGCGGGACTTGTACGGCCACTGCAATCTGCTGCCTGGCGTCAGGACGATGGCATCGCCGGTGAGAGACTTGTATCTTACCTCTATCCTCCTTGCCCGTCGGCTCGTAGATGATAGTCGAATGCTCCAAGCTGCGCAGATCAAACATGCGAACGCTTCCATCCTGTCCGCAGCTGACAAAGACGTCGACGCTGTTGGCGCAGAATCGGACATCGTACACTTCCTTATCATGCGCAATGAGCTGAGTTTTTGCAGTCAAGGATGGTATATCCCAAATGGTGCAGGTCGTGTCGATGCTCGATGTGATGATGAGACTGGGCGAAACGGTGTTCCAGTCAAGCGATGTGAGCGGGGCGGTGTGATCCGGGGTTTTGGAATTGGAAAGAAGGGCCAAGGGCGTCAATTTGTTGATTGCTGTGTCCCGAGCCCCTCGGGTGATGCTGCTGCCTGGGTTGGCAGGACTTTCCGATGGGAGTGACCAGAGTCGCAAATGATCTCCAGACGTGGCCAAAAGATCAGTCGACTGCTTTTGCGAAGACGGTGGCTCCCACAAGAGCCTGGTGACAGGATAGGAGTGCGTTGCTTCGGCAACCTTTGTAAATTCGAGGGAGTATTTCGAAGTGCCGGGCGTGTACGACTCTTGAGGAGCCGGGACAACCTGGCTGTCGAGAATTTGAATCTGCTTCGAGTCAGAAAACCAAACAGGGCAATGCGTCGAGCAGCAGGGGGGAATAAGGGTCGGGCCTCACAAAGTTGTGCCCATCTTCGAGATAACTGCCAACAGCCAACTTGGCCGCTCCTCCTCCGGGAGGCGACCACTTGCACCAGTCAAAGGCATAAACTGCCCAAGGAGCAATATAATTGCTGGGACCGGGCTGAGCGTTGGCAAGGTCATGCGCGGCGGTGCCAGCAGCACCGTCAGACATGCTTGAATCGGCACGAGGCCGGATGTCTGCAAGGCCAAGTGGCGTGTTGGAGAAGTTGCGCTGGGAACCAGGAGCGCCGTACTTGGAGGCATCGGCAGGTGACATGAACTGTGAGGTCGAGCTCGTGGGCGTCGTAGGCGTGTATGCGAGGAAAGACGGCGCGGATGCGGAAGGGGGGGCGTCGTAACTGATGGTTGGACTGGAGCGGGAGTAGGAATGGGCATGCGCCGGCATGGCTAGAGTTGGCTTCGAGGGCGTGTGATAGTCGTGAGAGGAGAGTTGATGCTGCGATGCGGACGACATAGAGCCATGGATGGGGGCCAAAGCCATAGGCACCGTGGTGGTCGACATAGCAATGGGTCGCCCCGTCATACCACCCGGCTGCAAGATGTCAGGAACAGAGGAGGCAGCAGGCGACTGCTGATGCTGAGCGGCAGCATTGGTCGACGGTGCATGCTCTAGCTTGATCTGAGGTGGAAAGTCTCGCGATGACGACAAGTGCTGTGTCTGGGGGCTCGGCACAACACCCGTCATGTGCAGCTCGTCCTGGCCGTATGAGGCAGAACCGTCAGGTCGCCGCGGCGGAGGGAGCTGCTGTGACTGGTTCATTGATAAGGTGAGGCAGAAATGAAGGAATGGCGAGAGGACCCAAGGAAAGGGGGGAGGGGGCCTTAATGCCCGACCGGTGAGACTCGAGCCAAGGGCCGCAAGCGAAAGCGTTGGCTACTAGTCGAAGAGGTTTCGTTACGGTTGCTGAGAGAAGAGGCAAATTGGAAGCGAGCTTGGTAAGAACAAGGGACAGCGAAACGCCTCTCTGAGCTGGCGACGAGCGGCGTGTCCCGGCGCTGCGAAAACGCAGTCGTCGAAGGCCGCCCGTCTGTTCTCGCAGACGAGTGTCAGTGAAAGACGAAGACACGAATAGAGGGTGCAACACTCGCAGTGCCAGTGGGTAAGGAAGAGGAGAAGGTGGGGGGGTTGGCAGTGGAGATGAGAGGGAAGCGGTGGTGATAGTTTGTGCTTGCGGCAAGGACTTGTCGTCGGCGGAGACACGACACAAAGGCATTTGGGAGACGATTCCCTACGAGGTACCTAGGTACCTCTTCGATTTGGTGTCTGGGAGGCTGGAGCGTATTACCCATGAGCTCTACCACGTGACTTGACTCTCTCTCTCTCTCTCTCTTCTAATGCGTCTTTTCCATTGAACTCGGATTCCCGGATGAACCAAGTCTAATCCGTGGACCGGGCCGGATTCTCGATGCACGGGATCAAAGATTCGCCTGCATTTGAACTTCACGAATTACTTGTCTCGGTTCACTGAATCAGGTAGTACCTCATTGGCCTTGAACAGCGGCTGATTACTAGGTAGGGTTATTCGTCAGTCAATGATCGATGCAGTTTGAGCTCGACCAGCAGATGCCTGCATGTGTGGACGGTGAAGCATGCTTAGGTAGGTAGCATCATGATAGGTTTTTGAATCACGAGCCGGATCCGAGGCCAACGTGATGCATTTCGCCCTGTGACTCCAGCCTCTGTTATACCTGCTATTCTCTGCCACGTAGTCTCTTTCTTTGCTATTGACGTCCCAAGTGTCCTACGGTGACACTCCGACCGGCGACTCCTACTAGCTCCCATTTGCAGTCTAGCATTCCGGGGCTTAGTCACGATAAATCAGTGTGCCACGGCCCACCGCCCTTCCTTTGCGGCTTGCTTCCCCCCTTTCCATCTCGTCTTGTTAAGAACAGTCGTCGTCGTCCTTCGCCATGGGCCCGCTGTCTCCGTCCTCGGTGGCAGGTCGGTTCCCTCGTGACGCCGACATGTCTTCCCGTTCTCCAGTTCACCGAAACCCATACGAAATACCGATGGATCGGCTCGGTCCTCGTCCGGACAGCGCTCCCCAGTCTCCGGAAGATGACTTTCCGCAACCTCGACTTCGAAGGCCTGTCCCAACCGATTCCAGATGCGCTGCCCGGTCGAGCAAATCGATAGAGAGGCCTCGCTTTTCGGAGTCGCCCTCACGGCAAAGGCAGCCCGCCTTGTTTGCAGGACCACCACCGCCCATATCTTCATCCGTGATCATGAGCCACGCTTCGAGACCGTCGTCGCAAGACTCGAAATACGGGCTTGGATCTCATGGTATGACGAGTCCAATCTCGCCTATCAGTAGTAACGCTGTGCTGGGTCAGAGCCGGGAACCATGTCCATCCCAAACTTCGGACTCGGCATGGCGAGGTCTATGGAAGAGGCAGCGGTCGTTGGAGCAACACGTTCAGCAACTTCTCGACCTGCAAGCTTCGGCCTTGATGTCAGCTGGAGCTGATGGCTTGGAGGGGAGTTCGGTAGGAAACGGGGACGGATACAGTGAAGAGGGGAGCATCACGCCTACAGGCACTCTCGACTCCGCGTCAGCTGTCAAGCCTCGAATGCAAAAAAGCCTCTACATCCCCCCCAAGTCCACTCCGGAAGGGAACGTGATTCCTGTGCGCCAGCCGGCAAGGTCTCGCCTTACGGGGTTGCGGAGAGCGCGCCACGGCATCCGAGAGTCCCTCGCAGACCTTGCGAGGGTGAAGGAAGAGGAGGAATTGTACCTGAACGCGGCTCTCACGGAGCGCAAAAGGGTCTGCACTCGACTCAATCGCCTGACCACGAGGAGAACTGGGATACGCAAGGAGCTCACAACGCTCGAGAACGATGAAGACGAGCCTCTGGGAAGAGAGTTGCGGGAGCTCGGAGCAGAGCACAGCATTCTGGATGACGATATACAGCGGTTGGAGAAACAGCTCGTTGGGATGAGGAACCGACGTCGCTGGCTCAAAGATAAGATGGATGATGTGAGAAGCAAAAGGGAAGCTGGACTCAGTGGATATCACGGAGCTCTCAAAAGCGTAGACGCCGAGTTGAATTCGCTTTTGCTCCGTCCTCCGGTCTCACCTCTCGACCAGAGCTTCCTCGGCGACGGAAGACAGGCCGCCGAGTCGGACTTGACCGCAGGAATGGAGTTTCTGCGGCTCAGACCGGAGAGGCGGACAGTGCAAATGGCACAGACATGGTGGGAAGCCGAGGTCGGCATCTTAGAGCGGCGCGTTGTCCGGATAAAGGAGGAGCAGGAAGCCCTGGAACAAGGCGGCGCTACATGGGAGGAAGCCGTGACACTGGTGACTGACTATGAGCGTGGTCTCCGCCAGCTGACGAAGTCTCCGTGCGGCTCACCTATCGCTGAAGAGAGGAGGCTGGATCAGGAGAACACCATACGAAACCAACTCCCAAAGATGAACCAGGTCATGGTGAAACTGGCAGAGCTCATGCGCTTGGCCGAGAGCAAGCACTGGAATCTCTTGATCTGCGCCATCGGGGCTGAGCTTGAGGCATTCAAAGAGGCATACGGAGTACTCAAGTCCATCGTTGATGAAGATGACGTCTTCGACGACAGAGGCGTCCATCCGACCTGCCGCAGCCCGCCAGATGCTGCGAAAAATACTCAGGATTCGAGGGAACCTAGTCCGGGGAAGAAAGGAGGACGTGGCCACAGCGAGGAAAGCGACAACGAGGTTCCGCTGGATCTACTCGTCTCACGCATTGACGTAGAACGCGAGGCCCTCGGGGACCAGGTAAACAGAAGGGACAGTGAAAGTATTGTATTCTCTGGTAGATTCTCCACTGCTCAGGGCGGTGACATGGACAACACGGTAACTATGTCATAAGGTGATGACGAGTGTGCTTTTAACCGGCTATGAGCTATCTCAGCAGCGCTGGGCGTGTGTGCGAAACTGCTCGAGAGGTGGACGACGGGGTTTGTCATTAACGCAAAAGGCAGCTGGTTCAATTCCAGAGCGTCCGGCTTGCTGTTAGTCGTGTGGACGTGTCATAACTCATAAGTGGCTTTGTCAAGAGACGACTTCGAAGGCGAGAGGACGCCTTCCAAACCTCACATGTCCCTGGACGGGCTGGTACGCCTGAATTGGCTGAGTACCTAGGCGTATCGTGTATGTTTACCTAGATGTATATCTCGGCCAGTAGTGCTAAAGGGATGGAGACAGACGATGTAATCATCGATGCAATGCGAGATCCCACCCTGAAGTGTATGCCTTCCGTACTTAACTCCTAAACTGAGAACGCCTGTCCCGATCCCCCGAAGTAGGGATTGAATGCCAGAAAAAGACAGAATCCTGGTACACCAAAAGCGGTGGTATAATCACTCCTCCGTCGTCTTTTATGAGCTCGGAATCACGTCAGCTCCAACGCGTCACGAAATCTATTCAACGTTTGGTAGAAACTGAAAGGTCGAAGAAGAGACAGAAGCCCTACTTCGAATAATCGCCTTTCATCGTCTGCGTTCGAAATAACCACTAGAGCCGGCGATGGCGACTGACTGATCCATCACCCATTCGCCGACGCCGAGGTACTTGTCGATCCATCTGGAGACCTCTTTATTTTCGCCGGAAACCTTGTCGGTCTTGAAACTGAGCCTAGGAGATGCCACAGATGGGGAAAAGTCAGAGGCAGGCCAATATCATGGATACTGTTTAGATGTCGAGCGCACTCACGTCAGTCCAGTGGATCGCTTCATGCCGGCGAGAAAGGCCGAGACTAGATCCTATCCTCAGCGATTGCGCGGGTCAGGGTTAAATGACGAAGTGAACGTACTGAGGACAGCATCGAAAGCGTAATGCGTCAGGCGTCCGACCTTTGACCAAAGTCCTAGCGTCAGCAGGTTGAGGAGCTGCGGACATCTTTTAGAGATGAACGATAGACGCGCGCGCGTTGTCGAGCGTTGGGGAGAGACGCCTGAGGCTGAACGTCTGCTTATGGTGGAGGCGGGGCAGGGAGGGGAGGAGGAAGTACTTACCACCATGATGAACGGAAATTGTCGTCTGCTGAGGCAAAGCTACGTCGGTAAAACAACGAAGCGAGGATATGGGAGCCTCGGAGGAAATGCTTTTGAGAAATTCCTAGGCGTTGGGAAGAGATGGCGTTAAAAGGGGAGGGGAGGCGAAAGGTTTCCAGGGAGAAGGTCCTTTTTGAAGCGTGTTGGCGATTGGATGCTGTGTCATACTCATGCGCCGATAATGATAAAGCGATTCAAGTCACGAGAGAGTGGCTTATCATTGGCCCCTTGTTTTAGTCTTAAGAAGAGCCGGCTGTCAGCCTGCCGAGGAGTATCCGCTTAACGCTTACCCAATCCTGTAGTTGGTAACTCACGTTACTGTACGAACAGACAGAGTGCAACTTCGCTCGTTCCTCGGTTTTTAATTGTACGCGTCCGTAGGAAGGAGGTCAGAGGATCAAACCGTACACCAGCAGGGCGACGCTAGACCTCTCTTCCTCTCCATCTCCCGTCTCTAAGTTCCCGTGGAAAGAATTATTCAATTTGATGGTTTGACAGCCTTTATCATGAGGGAAAGACGGCGAATCAGGTGGTAGATAATGGGCTTCTTTCGCCTGCAATACCCATCGTCGAGAGACAGCTAGGGTTCATGATCTATCAGGGGCACACTTGATAAGAGACAAGAAGCAAAGACCAGCACCTCTTCGAAGTATATCCTATACTTCACGAGAAGGGCTCTTATCCATTCTATCTTTGGCACCGGCCTGATACTTGGCGATTTCTGGCTTCAAATAAACAACATTGGACTTCTTGCCTACCTCCTGATCCGCTAACACCACGATCGCCTGCCTCTACGGGACTCCGAGGTTTCCTTCTCGTGGATCCTTTCTTCGATGGCAGCCTGGGCGATCAACGTACATAGGTAGGTACGGATAGATGGAGTTTTGTCATGGTAATAAAAGCTTGGTGCCGTTACTGCGATCTCTTGAATACAGATCCGTGGCAATCCATTGAACGCGGAAAGTCTGTTGGTAACAGCAAAGATAACCGAACAGAAGGGCTAAAGGTACGCGTAGGGAAACAAACCCGGGCACTTTTTGAAGCGCATCAAGTGACCGGCAAGTTGCGGGCAGCCCTTTATCGAAGTAAAGAAGGGCAATCTGACCGGTCGTAGGATTGATTAATGATGACAAGATGAGGGGAAGGGGATAGACAGGATGGAATGCAACGTTCAGAATGCGTCATGCACGAATCGGGGCGAATTTGACCGCCGCTGACATGTCAATGACCGTCATCCTGAATGAAGGTGCATCTTCAGACTCGGCACAGCTTTCCATCACCAAGATGAACGCAACAGCAGACGCCCTCTTCGGCCCGCAACTGCCGGGAAGCTTCGACTTCACCCTCGTCTTCGAGCAAGCCATTTTCTCCATTGGTCCGTCTGCAATCTTGCTTCTTGCCTCGCCATTTCGCATCCTAGCTCTGGCTCGGAGAAAGCCGACCTTTGGTGCCGACTCCTTACTCTGGTTCAAGCTCGTAAGGATCTCCGCCCGGCTCTGATACTGTGCTGACGGCGGCTACCTAGTCCTGCATCTTCCTTCTCTTCGGACTTCGGCTGGCCATCTTGACGCTATGGGTGAACTTCACGCCGGTCATGCGAACCCGTCTCACGGTGGCGGCTGCTAGTCTCTCGCTCGCCGATGTTGCGGTCATGGGCTCACTGCTCTACGCAGAACATCGCTTTTCTTATTCCCCGTCTATCCTGTTTAGCCTTTACACTTCAGCTACGATCCTACCAGACGTGGTAAACGTGCGCTCGCTGTTTCTTCGTCAAGGGTTATTTCATGTGGCCATCATCAGTGCGGTCGCCCTTGCTGTCAAGTTTCTGCTCCTCGCCCTCGAAGAAATACCGAAGAGGCATCTCTCCGTCTTGTTCATATCCAAGGAAACCTCGAGCGGTTTATGGAATCGCTCCGCCCTTTGGTGGCTGAATTCAACTTTCTACAAGGGCTTCACAGCCTTCCTCCGAATTGGTGACTTGCCCAGTCTGGATCACAAGCTTGGCTCTCGCCGCCTTGCTTCCAGCTTAGACCGAGAATGGAGGTTGAGTAAGGTCACGGCAGTCTGCTATCTCGACATTCACCGTGCTGAGTTAAGATTCAGATGATAAACCCGCCAGGCACTCACTAGCTTTTGCGACCTTCAAGGCCTTTCAGGCCTCCTTCTGGACTGCCGTGATCCCTAGGCTTTGCTATACGGGCTTTGCCTTTGCACAGCCCTTTCTGATCAGATCCATCGTAAGCTTCCTGGGAACTACGCGCTCAAACGATTCCCCGACCGTCATCGGGGGCCTTGTCACTGCTACGGCTCTGGTTTATCTGGGGATAGCGGTATGGCTCTTGCTTAGCCTTTGAGCCCTACACTTGCTGATATCACAAGAATCGTAGATTTCAAAGTGCCACTACATGCACCACACGTTCCGTCTCATCACCTCCGTTCGAGGCGGGCTCATCGCGCTCATTTTCGCCAAGGTCGTTGAGCTGGACGCTACCAAAGACACTGCGGCCGTGACCCTGATGAGCACTGACATCGACGGAATCACAAGCGGATTGCAGGATGTCCACGACATTTGGGCAAGCTTCATCGAGCTGGGCCTAGGCATATTTCTGCTCGAACGGCAGGTCGGCGCTGCTTGCTTTTTCGTACTTGTTCCTGCTGCCGGTACGTGAGGCTTCCCGCGAGTATTCGGTCCTGAGCTATGAGGTATGCTGACGTTGAAAGCGTGTAGTGTCAAGTATAGCAACTGCCCGAGTTGCTCAAGGTATCGGACCAGCCAAAACACTGTGGAATTCAAAGGTACAGAAACGAATCTCGACAACGTCGTCCGCTCTGGGACAGATCAAGAGCATCAAAATGATGGGGCTTGGTGACCGCATTTCTCAGTTGATCCAGTCTCTTCGAGTCTCAGAACTCGACTCGTCCAAAAGATTCCGTATTTTTACTGTCTGGATGAACATGATAGGTATAGATCGCTGCCCTGACGGAGCTTACTCGCTCGCTACTTTCTCTGTGTTGCTGATGTCTGCCCTCTTAGCCAACCTGGCCGATCAGTTGACTCCTATTCTAGTCATTTCCGTGGCCGTCTTTTGGACAAAGGGCGGCCAGAACCTAAGCGTCGCCGAAGCCTTCACTTCGATGTCCATCGTAGCCCTGGTCTCTTCTCCCATGATCAACCTCATCTCGGCCTACCCGACGTTCGTTGCGAGCTTGGCATGTTTTGGCCGCATACAAGAGTTCCTCCTACTCACCGAAAGAGCCGATTATCGCTCCAGAATCTCCCCAGACTGCGATAGTTTGTCGGCATGTGGAGGAATTGGCAATGCTGAGGCCCGAGAAGCACTTAGTCCGCTAAGCGACGAGGCAGAGATGAGACTGGCCATCTCTATCGAGAACGCTTCATTTTCGCTGCTAAATGGACATCATTCAGTCCTCAAGAACGTCAACATTGCCATACGGAAGTCGACCCTAACGATGATAATAGGCCCGGTCGGTTCAGGAAAATCGGCTTTTCTGAAGGCTATTCTGGGCGAGGTGCGGTTGCTGAGCGGTTCTGTTCGACTGGAACTTGGCCCAGTAGCGTATTGTGACCAAGTTGCTTGGCTGCGGCTTGGATCATTGCGTGAGAATATCCTGGGACCGAGTCGGTATGATGAACTGTGGTATCGAAGAGTTCTTTGGGCCTGTGCCTTGGAAGAAGACGTTGCCCAACTCGAGGACGGTGACCAATCTCTTGTTGGAAGCGGTGGTCTGGCCCTGAGTGGTGGACAAAAGCAAAGAGTGGTAAGTGTCTTCGGAGAATGAGGCAGCTGTACGGATGGCGCTGACATTGCCAGGCCCTCGCTAGAGCTGTTTATGCTCGAGCTTCCATTATACTACTAGATGATGTATTCGGCTCCCTTGACAGACAGACGGCTCTCGAGGTATTCAGCCGTCTACTCGGTGCTGAGGGAGTCTTACGAAAAGAGTGCACGACTGTCTTGTTGGCTACCCACACTGGTGAGAAGATGGAAATTATACTCGGATCTGAACCGTTGGGCATCGTGCTTACGGTCAGTAGCGCAACATCTGACCTTTGCTGACAATATCGTCACACTGGATGAGAGTGGCACGGTGATGAATCAAGTACCGGCAGACGGCTCGAACTCACCAAATGAACACCACGCTCTAGGTCCCTCATGTCTCGAGCTTGAGCGGGACAAGGATCGTTTCCCCGAATTTCGAGACGAGAAGCTAGCCATGCGCAAAGACGCAACTCAGGATTCCCCTGATCAGGTTACGAGGAAGACTGGAGATATGAGTCTGTACAAATTTTATCTCAAGTCTGTTGGTATCTTGCTGTTCTCTGGCTGGCTACTGTTCGCCGCAGGCTTCATCTTCTCGGGCAAAGCTCCCCGTACGTGCTACCTGTCCGATGTCCTTCTCCTGATATTCACCCCTAACACGCGATCGAAAACAGAGATATGGCTTCGCATCTGGACGGAAAGTGGTACAACAAACCACAAGGCCGCCTATTTCGGAGGATACCTGGGTTTTGGTCTGCTTTCCGCCCTTCTTTCTGGAGTCTGCGTGTTGTCAGTCACCTGGTCGTGGACTGGTTTGAGGCAAAAGGCCATGTCCGCTGACTCTGACAGCTACTTTATGATTATCTTGGTGCCGAAGTCCGCCCAACAACTGCACTGGCTCCTGCTCAGCGCTGTTGTCAAGTAGGTCTAGTGAAACTGCGACTATGATGGCCGCCGGCATCGACTGATAATAGTACAAGGGCACCGCTCTGGATCTTCACGACAACTGACTTGAGTTCAATCCTGAATCGGTGCGTGTTCAGCAGAGCCGATGAAGCCAACGTTAACCAAATCCCCTTTGCAGATTCAGTCAGGATATGACATTGATAGATCAAGTTCTCCCGCTGGCGGCCTTTACCACGACATTTGGTTAGTTTCGAAGTCCTTCCACGTGCTCTTCGCCGTTAACAGGCAGAGAATGTGCAGACGTCTTTAATGTGATCGCGGAAACGTCACTCATAGCATCCGGAGCCACCTACGTGGCGGCCGTGATACCACCCTGCATTCTGATCATCTACGTGCTGCAGAAATATTATCTTCGCACGTCCCGGCAGATGCGACTCTTGGACCTGGAAGCCAAAACCCCCCTGTACCGTCAGTTCACGGAGACGTCAGCGGGTGTAGTAACGGTGCGGGCTTTTGGCTGGAAAGAGAACATGGTGGCGGAGCACCTGCAGCAGCTCGACCACTCGCAAAAACCATACTACATGATGTGAGGAACAGGACTTCTGTTGGAGGAGACGGTCTACCGTCAAAGATGACTGACCAGACGCCATCCAGGTTCTGCATCCAGCGGTGGCTGAACGTGGTGCTTGACGTTTTCGTTGCCGCCCTGGCCGTTATCCTGGTCGGCTTCGCCCTTGGCTTCTCCAGCGCGGCTACCCAGGGATCCATCGGGCTCGCCCTATTGAACGTCGTGGAGTTCAGCCAGAGTCTCTCGAAGCTCATCAACTCGTGGACCGGGCTCGAGACCTCTCTCGGCGCCATCGCCAGGCTCAAAGATTTTCTCGCCCAGACCAAGACAGAAGACTCGGAGGTGGACAAAGTGATACCACCCGATGTATGGCCAGCATGTGGATCCATTCACATGATGGACGTCACAGCAAAATACAAGTATGGTAACGCCAAGAGTAGCCAAAAACACGGCGGATGCGAGCTAAGAGTCAAACTTCATTTTAGCATCGAAGACACTCAGTCACAGCCTGCCATACGTGACGTCAACCTGAAGATAGGCAGCGGGCAGAAAGTTGTCATCATGGGCCGGACGGGCAGTGGTAAGTCCTCGCTCATGCTCACACTGTTGCGCATGCTGGACCTGGAGTCTGGGCGTGTAGTCATCGATGGGGTAGACACGTCACAGGTGTCACGCCAGGCGCTGCGTTTGCGAATCGCGGTGATACCTCAGGACGCCGTTGAGCTCCCGGGCACAGTACGGCAAAACCTTGGCCTCTATGGGGTTTCAGAAGGCGGACAGGGACAGGACGCCGAGGACGAGGCGATGCGGCGCGCGCTAGCTCGCGTCGGGTTATGGGAGACGGTAAGCAGACGAGGGGGTCTGGGCAGCGACCTCAGCGATGTCGGCCTATCCTCAGGACAGAAGCAGCTCTTTTGTCTGGCGCGAGCCCTCGTGAGCAAGGCGAAGGGCGAAAACAAGGGAGGCATCGTGCTCCTGGACGAACCGACGAGCAGCGTAGACGACAGGACGGACATCGATATGCAGAGTATAGTAGGCGAGGAGTTTGCGGGCTTCACTATCGTCACGGTGAGCCACCGTCCAGAGGCGGCTCGAGAGGCTGATATGGCGGTGCGCATGTCTGGCGGGAGGGTGGCTGAAGTGATAAGGGTCAGTCACGTGGAAGGAGGGGTCGAACCTTAGATAATGTGCACGGCGGCGGCCTAATCTCCTAATAAAAAAGGTGAAACCTTGTTAGCTGGTAGGCTGGTATGAAGGCTAGGGGCCCTATCTCGAAGGAGGGGCAAAGCAAAGCTCTGTCCCGCCCCCACCAAAGAAAAAGCACCTACTCCGTACTACGTATCTACGGATACCTACCTCTCTTCCGCTCCTATTCTCTTCCTCCCCTTCTCTCTCCTAGTGGCATCTACAGACTACACATACATACAAAATCCTCTCGGCCGCCTAAATCAGCCCTTCGAGTGCTTTGACCTACGACAAAAAGCTTTGCAACTCTTCCTTATTGGGTACCAACAAAAGATACAGCAGTATCTCTTTTTGACGAGAGTCGAAGGGGGAAAAAAAGAGACGAGGGAAAGGAAAAGTAAAAAAAGAAAGGAAGCCAAAGACGGAGGTACGCCTCCGTCCTGAGTCCTTGACTCTCCCCCTCAACCAACAATTCAACTGACAAGCCTCCCTTACTTAAAGTCTATCGTTCGTTCTTATTCGGGATCGCTTCCGTCTTCTCAACCCTCGACGGTGCCCTCTCGTCCTTGAAGTAAGGACATTTTTTCCCGCTTCCCGTCTTCCGTCAACATGGCCCAGAATCCCAACCGCTCTCGCTCATTTAGCGTCATGGCCGCTGCTCAGCAGGACCATCTCAATGGCGGTGGCCGCATCAACTGGTTGGCCTCGCTCGACACCGCGTACAAGCCTGAGCGCAATTATCGTCGCTCGTCCATCATCTGCACCATCGGACCTGTGACCAACTCGCCGGACAAGATCAATAGCCTTCGCGATGCCGGCCTCAACGTCGTTCGCATGAACTTTTCCCACGGTACCCACGAGTACCATCAGTCTGTCATCGACGCTGCTCGCAAGGCTGTCGAAGAACACCCTGGTCGGCCCGTTGCTATTGCCCTCGACACCAAGGGACCTGAGATCCGCACTGGTAACACGGAGAACGATGCCGACCTGCCCATCTCCGCCGGGACCATCATGAACGTGACCACGGATGAAAAGTATGCCAAGGCGTGCGACACGGAGAACATGTGGGTCCTCAACATTCTTTGAACGCCCGGGGGACCTTGGAGACGCTAACCTTTGGAGAACCGCAGGTATGTCGACTACAAGAACATCACAAAGGTCATTGAGCCCGGCCGCATCATCTACGTCGACGATGGCGTTCTCGCATTTGAGGTGCTCAGCATCAAGGATGACAAGACCATCGAGGTCAAGGCCCGCAACAACGGCTTCATCTCGTCCAGAAAGGGCGTCAACCTCCCCAACACCGACGTTGACCTTCCCGCCCTTTCGGAAAAGGACAAGGCCGATCTCCAATTCGGCGTCAAGAACAAGGTCGACATGATCTTCGCCTCGTTTATCCGTCGTGCGCAGGATATCCGCGACATTCGCAAGGTGCTGGGTGAAGAAGGCAAGGACATCCAGATCATCGCCAAGATTGAGAACCGCCAAGGCCTCAACAACTTCAAGGAGATCCTCGAGGAGACGGACGGTGTCATGGTGGCCCGTGGAGATCTCGGCATCGAGATCCCGGCCGCCGAGGTGTTTGCGGCGCAGAAGAAGCTCATTGCTATGTGCAACCTGGCCGGCAAACCCGTCATCTGCGCGACGCAGATGCTCGAGTCGATGATCAAGAACCCGCGGCCGACGCGAGCGGAGATTAGCGATGTGGGCAATGCCATCACGGACGGGGCCGACTGCGTCATGCTCTCGGGCGAGACGGCCAAGGGCGCCTACCCTGCCGAGGCGGTGCGCGAGATGCACGAGGCCTGCCTCAAGGCGGAGAACACTATCCCCTACGTGTCGCATTTCGAAGAGATGTGCACGCTTGTGCGGCGTCCCGTGTCGACGGTGGAGTCGTGCGCGATGGCGGCGGTGCGGGCGTCGCTCGATCTGGGCGCGGGGGGCATCATCGTGCTGTCGACGTCGGGCGAGTCGGCCAGGCTGCTGTCCAAGTACCGACCGGTGTGCCCCATCTTCATGGTGACGCGCAACGCGACGACGTCGCGCTTCGGCCATCTGTACCGCGGCGTTTACCCCTTCCTCTTCCCCGAGGCCAAGCCAGATTTCGAGAAGGTCAACTGGCAGGAGGATGTGGACAGGCGCATCAAGTGGGCCGTCGACCAGGCGTTGAAGCTCAAGACGCTGACGATTGGCGACATGGTGGTGGTGGTGCAGGGCTGGAAGGGGGGGATGGGCAACACCAATACGCTGCGGATCGTGCGGGCCGACCCGGAGCACCTCGGCATTGGTCAGCCCTGATGATACTAGGTAGGAATGGACTACCGAGAAGGCAGGCGGGCAGGCAGGCGTTTATGTACCTACCTACCTACCTATCTAACTGTCTGCCCACCTGTCTCTCCTATCATCAAATATTAGGTAGGGAGAAGGTCGGCAAGTAGGTTTTGTAAGGTTAGTAGGTGCTTTGTCTTTGGAGAGTGAGAGGAATCGGGACCTATATCTCTTGGTGTCCAGTAAGATGTATCCGTATCGTGTCTGGCCAAACCGATGTTGCATTTGTTCGTGCGTATTGTCTCACTCCGTACTGTGTTCGCACGATCTTGAGTTCTTCAGCACTGCCACTATCACCCAACTTCCTGCCTCTATCTGTTATCTGCCTTATCGAGATATCCGAGGTATCCCCCCCCCCCCCCCCCCCCCCCCCCCCCCCCCCCCCCCCCCCCCCCCCCCCCCCCCCCCCCCCCCCCCCCCCCCCCCCCCCCCCCCCCCCCCCCCCCCCCCCCCCCCCTCCCCC